>VZTO01007985.1:0-20577 GCA_013400615.1 Syrrhaptes paradoxus | reverse complement strand
ATATGCAACCACTCAAAAATACCGGTGTGTGGCTCCCCAAGAAGTGGTATAGGGAAAATAGGTACAAACTTTCCTGGGAAAGGAGCTCGCTTCTGAAATAAGGAGTCACTTACAGAATCATATAATGCTTANAAAGAGTCACTTAAAAATCAATCAGTTCCTGAGGCCCGGCCACCAAAATAAAAACACCTTTTTTTTTTTTTCCATTCATCTATCAACAATAGATATTTATGGGGTTTTTATCAATGTGACACTAAGACACTTTGCTGAATTCGAAAGGATAGCTGGTCTGTGTCTTTCTGCCACACAGCTTCCCTGGCACGTTCATTTGATGTTGAAAATATATGGAAACCTACAAAGCATTGAAATATTCTTGGAAAACAGTATTAGTGGTCATTCCTGGGGAAGTCAATTCATTGCCCATGAGTCATTATCTGAGAAAATTTTTGTATAAATCTAATCTTTTTTCTCGTGGGTGGTACTTCAGTGGCTACTGGTGATCATGATCACATGCAAAAAAAAAAAAAAGCCTCTACATTAACTTGATAATAAATAGAAATTCAAGCTATGAGACTTTTTTCAGAGATCCTTACAGGTATTCTCATTATATCAGGCAGCGTATATTAATACAAAACATATTTGCCAAAATCCAGCTTTATGCAGGGATTGCTGTTTCCTCATTGAGAGCTTGATCCCATTGCTGAGATGTCTATCTGGCAAAGACACGCATTTTTCTCTCACTGCCTAAGAGCAAAGATTCAGTTTCCTTTTTTTTTTTTTTTTTTCCAGATAATAGGAAGCAATCTGGAGATTTCTGAGGTCTCATGGAAAGAAGGGAGAGAACTGAAAGAATAGTTAGACTCAAAGAACAGACTGCCTTGAAATCGTTCTTAAGAACAGGGCAAAGCTGTGGGGCAGGTCTGCAGGAGCTCTGTAGTGTCGGGTGGGTGAACGAAATCTCTCTTTCATTTAGAAAGAGTTATGGAAAGACTGACCTTGCTTCTCAAGAAGCAAGTACTAGAAGAAAATTTCCTTGGAATACCACAGAGGAATGCTTTGTCTCCGTTGCCTCAAAGAGCAGGAGGCTCTGACTAAGAGCTGTTTCAGCATTTTTTTTCCTTCTTTGTCCTTAACACTCTTATTGCAATTTCTTCAAAGAAAGTTTGCAGAGAGGTTTATTTTCTTCTTTTTTTTTTGTTTTTAGATCTCCTTATATAACAAAATAATATTTTCTGTCAGTAACATAATAGCCCAGTTTTCTGTCAGTTATTGAGACATGAACTATTTTGGCAACAACAAGAATTATGATGAATTTCTACATTCTCACTGAACCAGAAGAGTAAGGATTTGGAATATGTCAAGGACAGCAAATGTTTCTTTTTCCCTGTGCCTTGCTGCTCTAAAGGTCAATCAATCTCCCTTTTCTACCGACCTATACTGGGATTCTGGCACAGCTTTACAAGCATAACAAGTAATCTGAATTTGTTGTTCTCCTTTGTGCTAGAAGCCCCTGAAGTCATCGATCAGAGAGGAACATTTGCAGCTTTATTTACGGAGTGAGCATTCAAAATGATTTTCAACACTTTGTGCTGTTCTCTGCTCCCTTTGTTGTTTCAAGCAGAGCGGCACCTTCTGACTCCATCAGCTTTCCTGAGCCAAAATTGCAGTCCTGACAAAAGTTGGGGTTTTTTTTTCGATGACAGAAAGAGGTGCAGGAAAGATTGATCAGTACAACAGAGGTCTTCTATGGTGTGAATGGTTTCTGTTTTGCTCACCGTGTCTACAGAGCTCGGGTGAGCCAACGACCTCCTCTTTAGAAAGAGCAACCCTAGATCAAGCATAAAGCAAAGTAACCGGTGTGGAAGGGGTGGAAGTTAACATCAATTGCAGATTCTGAGATTTTTAACAATCCTCATGGCTGTAATCTAAACTTTTCGGGACCGTATTTTCTAGTTGACTCATTTCAGAGTGATATACTCCAGGTCTTACGTGGTGAAAGGATTGGAATTTTCTGCTGACATCAGACTTACCTGTTGCACTGTTCCATACTGCAGGTGACAGATTTTTCTTTCCACCTTCACCTTTCCAGACTGTCTTCATTTCGTAGCAGTTGTTGACTGCTTTGGAAACACTTTCAGTGTCAGCAACATTGGGGTTAACGCAAAGAGTTTGTAATTGCCAAGTTATTTTAAAGGAGAAACCGTACTGTTGGTTTGGGAGAGAAGAGAGGGTTCTTTCCCGATTTTACGGTATCTCAAGAAGTAGCATAACCCTCTCACCTCATCCTAAGTGTATCTGCTGTTCCTAGGGTGTCCCACAGTATCTGTTCACTTTTGTTCTTAAGTTTCATCCAAGTCCAAACAAACTTTACTTTACTGCTCCTTGTCCTCTTCCTCTCAGTGTCTGAACACTAATGATCCGATTCTACAACTCTGTGTTTGTCTTCTGCAAAGACTGGTTTGTGCCATTTTGCTTTAAATAAACGACGCTTGTAAAGTTCATAAATNAAAATTTTAACTTTTCAGTACTACAGTTAATAGTGTGTGCCATGACAAACACTAGTCTTACTAAAAGAAATAAAAGATTTTATGAAAGCTTTTTTTTTTTTCCTAGCAGAATGTCACTCTAGCTTACATTAGCATAAAGCAAAATACCTGTTTTGGTCCCTTCTTGTTCTGGCTCTGCAGGATTTTAATCACCTCCTTTATACTTCTGTTTGTTTGACTGTAAATGCTTCTTTTAGCATTTCTGTACGAAATCTTTAGCGCTGATACTACTGATTTCTGGGAACTACTGATGAGAACAGATACAAACATTTCCTATCCATCATTTTTTGCTTTTCAGTCCAAATTTTTATCTTTTTCTTTTGCTACAATAAATGCTAAGTGGCATAGGCTGATCTTTCTTTCTGAGGCGGTTGCAAATCTCTATTGATCAGAGTTGAAAAGACACGGCCATAGAAATAAAAAGTTTTGGGTGCAATGTTACTGTAATATCTTCAGTGCTTGTTTTTATTAAATACATCAATCACCTGCGGAAGAAAGAGTTCAATAACCCGGTTGTCCTCAGGAGCTTAATTTACATGCATTAAGCAAGAAGAAAACATTCAAAACATTTTGTAATGTTGTTTTTTTCTTTTTTAACTTTTATCTTAAACCAAAACCAGAAGTGCTGCTCTGTGATCTTCTTTGATTACTAAATCTCCTATCACAAGCAACTGCATTTAATGACAGATTTGCTTATTATTGGTAGGTAAATTCTGATAATTTTGATTAAAATTTTGCACCTTATATTTCCATAAAGCTTTGCATACTGGTCTTCCAGATAGTCTAAGTACTATCAAAATGGAAAAAAAAAAATCAACATATTACTACATGAATGTAATACTCCGTATGCTGTTGTTTGGGTAAACAAGGATCTAGAAAAGGAAACTATCCTCATACCATGATTTTAATCTCTATTAGTAAAACCAACAGATTTGCTTTTCCCACATGTTTTGCACTGCATCTATTAGCATTTGGGGACGGGATATATCACAGAAGGTTGTATTAACCTGTCTCCATACAGAAATCTAGGTGTGCTTTGGTCACTCTCTCTCCACTCTGCTGTCAATGAAGAAGTAGGCACACCAGGGCTGTGATTTATTGCACCCAAAGCTAGGACCAGCTAGGCACAAATAAAAAATCTACAATTCCTCTTTCTCTCCGTTGACTATAAACAGAATATAGAATGAACAGCTTCAATTCAAGCTTTCACAGCACGCAGTGTCTAAAATTTAAATGAAGAATTCTCGAAAATGTGCATCAAACAATAAACGTTTTTAAATTTAGCAATATCATGGCTTGACCTATAAAAATATATATTTTTCAAAATCAGCAAGGAAAAATATTAGGATTTTTATTCTAAGCTAATTCATATATATGCCTTATTTTTCTGGTTACTTAATGTCTAAGAAAGTCTGGATTTTCTCCGTTCCTTTGAAACACAAACTTGGAAGAGAACATGTTGTGGAGTGGCAGCAGACCCTTTTCCTAGAACACACCAGTGAGTTCTGCTTCCAGGTCTCACCGCTTTTCCTGGAAATTTTCTCTTGTAACCACTTCAGGAAAAGCACACAAACTGACCTTACAACAAAGAAGGAAAATCTCAAGGGTAGTACAGAATCACTTTCCTCTGGCACAAAGAAACTCAAGGAATTTCCTGCAGGTAGGAACGGCTTCTGCAGCACACGTGGGAGGAGTGCCAATGGAGCCACCCGGAGAGGGCTTCCCAACAGTGGTATGAGATTCGTGTCCGCTATGTCCACCATATGACTTGACATAGCCACCTAATTACCTATAAAAATATATCTTTTTAAATCTTAATGTGGGTTTACTGACTGTATTGCATTTTGGAAACAAATGACAGCGTGTCAGGTCACTGTGAATCAATAATGCACTTGCACAGCCATCAAGTCCAACTGTGGATCGTATTTATGAAAACGACCAGGATAAAGGAAAGCTAAACAGGATTTTTTTTCCCCTTTTAATTTCAGTGGAAGGAAGGCAGACTGTCCAACTCACCTCCAGATCCCCTCTGTGTTTCAAAGAATATTACAAGCTTTAACGTTCATGGACTAAATATCAAAATGCAAAGCTTGAACTACGCATGCTTTCTAAATGATTTTGTCTCAGATATTCTGAATGCTTTGATCTCACTGATTTGTTGCATATGATTTTTAACTGGATCTGGAATAAAACTTCCTTCTGATCATATCTCCATGATCCTGTGAACGTGCTAGATAATTTATTCAGTGTCACAAATGTTCACTAAGCTTACCTAGAAGTTATGACCTGTGAATTTGCACAACAGACACACAAATGGATTGAACTGTAAAAGATTGGTTAGAATGTCTGGAGTAAAGTCTAGAATATATATGCCCTGGACAGGCGTCAGATCATAACTGTGTATCATTTCTTTTCTTCTGCCTAATTACTACCATCTTTAGTGAGAATTCTGTAGGCAGATAAGAAGAACAAAATTCTTTATATATTGGTTTTATTAACGTTGCATTCCAACAAGCTGTAGGAGAGAAGGGGTATGGAAAGATATCTTAGAGTCTGATATGAATTTTTCTGAATATATTAGTGATTCTTGTGGCTTTAGGAAGGCAACAGAGAGGCTGAAATTTTATTTTCTTTAAGGAAAATGAGAAAGTCATTAACAACAAAGTGTATGTGTATCTGTGTGCCATGTGTACAAGAATATATTTTAACGATTACAAAAAATAGTAATTCAAGCAATGCATTTATGACCAATATTGTTTTATCCTAGAACTGAGTTTAGGATACTAAGTTAGATCTGCCCTCAGCTGGTGTCTCTTTTACAAATACCCATGAGAAATCTGCAGTGATAAGGAATATCTGTGGGCACCTATGCAGGCAGGTTTTTCAACAGATAGAACACTGGAGCTCCCTTTCCCATCCCACGGTGAAAGATATTATGTTCCCTGATCCACCAGTGGGTTGTAAAGCAAACCAAGATTATCTTCATTAATATTAGGGTTCATTGTCCATCTTTTTGCCTCTCACTCTTTAAAAGACTATCTTCAGAATTCCCCCTGACTGTTAGCCTGGGANTCAGATACATTTGCAGCTGCTTTGCTGCCTATACTCAATTAATAAAAAGCAGTATTTGATAAGACTGTGGCACCAATTATGTGAAATACCCTGGGGCTTTTAGAAGTGAGAGGGATGGTTAGCAGGAGTGCTTGAGAATGACAAGGGGAAAAAAAACTATATGAATACCACTGATAGAAGTGACAAAACACCTGCATGGGATATTCCCAGAGGCTTTGTCAGTCTAAAGTTTCAGGTAAATACACACTACAGGAGACATCACTCTGCTAAAAATCTCCAAAAGTAATAAACTCACTTTTCTGAAAGATTTGGGACAAACCACGCTTGTCTTATACAGGGCCTCCAGGGAGTCATTTTGGCAGGGGTTCAAGGGCATCACTCTCTGAAGAGCTCCAAAGACATTAGAATAAAAAATTATCCACATCCACCATACTAAAAAAAGACCCGTAGGACATCAATCTAGTTAAGTCCAAGGACATGTCCCTGTAGAATTCCCTAGGGTATCAGAGGAAAGAGCATCGCTGCACATCTTTGCAGATTCTTCGTAATTACTGGAGGGATATTACCAGGAGAACCGCTGCAGGGAACAAAAAGCCTTTGGGTCACGTATCTTGTATTATTCACCTGACTCCCAGTGTGACACGCTGTTGTACAGACCATCGTGGTGTAAGCTGGCTCTGGAAAAAATGAAGTTCTTTGCAAATGGACATTTGAACACGTGGAATGATTTTCAAATGTGGTATAATATGGATCTGAGGGAGCAGTTTACACGAGTCTCAGAAAGCGTGATTCCCATTGTTCTTTATCCCCAGGAGCTGCAGGGCACACACGAGGCCGTTGATATCCAAACACACATTCAAACACAATATAAAGACTACTTTACATCAACCAAAAGACAGACTGTGGCTGGTCACACTGGGAGTACGGATGTTCTGAGCACCCACAGGGAAAACACTATCCCTCGGCTGCTCTGGTGCAAAAATTCATATTGATTGTCAATTTTCAGATTGAAGTTTTATTTCTGACTGCTTCGTGGAGCATTGGATATCTGCTTTTTCTTTATTTAAAAAGCACCAAGGACAACAGTTAGGCGCCAGGCTGAGTTTGTTGTGGCTTCTGAATGTTTGCTTTATGTCCATGCCCAAAGAAAACAAGGATAAGGGGGTACAAAACCTGTCTGTGACAACTATTGGCTCAAAGACACTGCCTGAGGCGGAGAAATTTGCATGTTAGTACATATCACACCTCGGGATGTTAGGTCATGCGATGAAAATTCATCTACAAAGGAGCAGAGGGGCACAGAGCCAGGCGAGAACCCAAATGAAGCCACATTGTGCCCAAGCCCTTCCCAGGGCTGTCCCAGGAGCCGCCCAGCCCCTTGGCCAGGTGTGAAACCCTGGCGGATCTCTTGCTCAGCCAGAGGGGTGCAGGATGAGGGCATCGTTGCTGTCAGTGTGTCTGTGGTCTCTGTCCCTGGCTAGGTGTAAGTGTATAGATGTGACATATGTATGTGTGCGTGTGCTTTTTGGGAACACATCCTCAGCCTCCCCGCTGGCTGCACCGGGGGGCACAGAGCTGCGGCAGCGGGGTTGCAGATGCAGCAACGTCTGATGCAGACTGTAACTGAGATACATGCAACCTACAGAACAAAGGATTTGTCTGATGACAGTAGAGGTTTGTTAATTTCTCTTTTTATTTATGGTGGCAGGTAAATCGTGGTGTCTCAAAGGCTGATCTAAAGTTATATTCTGGTCCTCTGAGATAAGAAAGGTAAGATGCCTGGGAAAAAGTATTTGACAAATAAATTTTTAACCACTTAAAGAAACCGAAAGGAAAAAGTAGGTTGTTTTTCTGTGACTCAGATGCCTTAAATATCAGTGCTTCTAGCCATGACTTGGATAATATTTCTATAATAAAACAGGGGAGGATTGCCTGGTAGTATCTCAGATTTAGTGAAAACCAGGAGCTTAATAGTCACACTTTATATAATTTTCATATGTATTACATTCTGTAATGACATGCTGATGTAAAAAAGTAGTTTGAAGGCTTTATCAGTACAACTACAAATAGTGACCAGAAAACCCCACCAAACACCACCATCCCCTCCTAGAATAAGATGTGTGTGGGAAGATGCTGTAACTAATGAAGGATAAAATCATGGAATCATAGAATGGCCTGGGTTGGAATGTTAAAAATATCTGTTTCATGAGATTTTGTTTGCTTTTATAAGGTAAGCAGATCCAGGGAGAGCGTGTGCCCTCTGAAAAAGAAACAGAGATGCAACACTTGAATAATAAATACGTGGTTTACTCGAGGACCCAGAGTGACAGAAGATAAAACCTGATTCACCGGTGAAGCAATGCATCCTCAAACTAGAGCATAGCTGATGAAGTTTTGTATCAGCTTTTGACCATAACTTTTGCAAAAATAGTAGGTGTAAGACTGAGAATCCTGAAGTTGCAGTTCTTTCCTCAGGCTGTTCTTCTATCTAGGCAGGTTGATACCAGCCCTGATACTATCCCTGCACTGTGCCTACAACTGAAGCCTCAGTGCAGCCTGGAATTTGATCTGGATAGTGATGTAATTGAGGTTTAAGCCATTATCTGTTCATATTTCACAGTTATTTCACATAAATACAAAAGCTGAAATAAGGAAGAAGTATCCCATAAAAGACAAAGCCCATGCATTAATTAGGAACATAGGCTAAGATATTTATTTAAAAAAAAAATAAATCTCCAATTTAGAGACAAGGATGCTGTCGGGGACAGTGCCAAAGGCTTTGCACAAATCCAGGTAGGTGACGTCAGTTGCTGTTCCCTTATCCACCAATGCTGTAACCCTGTTGTAGAAGGCCACCAGATGTGCCAGGTGTGATTTGTCCTTAGGTAAGCCATTTTGGCTGTCACCAGTCATCTCCTTATTTCCCACATGCCTCAGCAGGATCTGCAGGAGGATGTGCTCCATGACCTTGTCAGGCACAGGGGTAAGACTGACTGGCCCGTAGTTTCTCTGCGTCTTCATTTTTTCCCTTTTTAAAACTGAGAGCTATGTTTTCCCTTTTCTAGCCATTGGGAACTACTGCACTCTTCCTTTGAGATGGTAGGACACTTACTTTGGGACTAGGCAGGGTGACTGGGGACCCCAGTTTCTGGGTATGTTATGGCACATACAGCTGCTGCCTCTGGATGCAATGCATTGTTCTCCCCCAAAGAAAGAGAGAAACCTGTCTCCTAACTTAGGCATTTTATTAGTGACCAGCTAGCTAGCTGAATGTATGACATAAATGTCTTTGCATTTTATTTTCCTCATCTGCAAAATGAAGCTAATATACTTATCCATAATACATTTATGGAACTAATATAAATTTTCATCTGGCATTCATCTGAAAGTTAACTGTAGCTCAGTATAGTTGCCAAACACACACATAATGCTCCAAATTTATGATCTTGTCTGTAAACAGTAAGTTGGCTGTTTACGTGCAAATCCAGGATGAATGCTAAGAGATGGTCAGCATTAATCATGAACATTGTATTAGATTCCCAGGCAGCAGAATGCTCTATATACACTGCAGCTTTTTCCTTTATCCCCCACACTCAAAGTAACAATACTTCTTCTGCACTGAGGTATTTTACGTATGAACCCATTTTTAAATATATTTATGTACAAAATCATTTCAATAAAATGTTTTGTTGTCAATCATAGTGAATAAGCAGCTCACTATTCATTACGGGTAGGAGGCATTTTAAATGGCATGCTCAATTTCATCAGTATTTGAAAAAAAGAACGTCCTTGTGAGCTAAGTTTGAATTCAGGGATGTGTCTCGCTATTCTTTTGTTCAGAACATCCATAGGAAAAAGAGCAGAGCAGCCCTTTTGGTTGGTTTGTTTATTGCCTACCTAGGTTTCGATATGTCAGGTTCCTTAGTGAATCTCAAGGTAATCTCCTCGGTAACGCTTTTCATACCCTAGCTATTTAATCTTCTTTATGGAAAGGACAGAATGACCTTATTCTTTACTTTTCCTAATAAAATTTCTTATGGTTTAGAATTTCAATGAGGGTAAAAATGAATGCTGACTTACTGAAAAACAAAAACATGGAAATGTCTAACGTAGGAAGAACATTTTCCTCTTAAGTTTTAACTGAAAAAATAAAAATTACTTCTCTTTTAATGATTAATCTTTTGTCATTCTAGAGTTATTTTCTGGGCGCAATTGACCTACAATGCAGAAAATTATGTTTATCTTTTTCAGTTAATTGATTCAGAGATCTTAAAGGTATGTACAGTAAGGCTGCAATGTAGAAATATATCCTACAGCCTGTTTTAATCAAATAGTTTATTTTCTACAGAGTTTAACTGTTTAGAATTGTGTCTAGTTTTGCTTTTAAAATTACAAATACAGTCAACATTGGTTTTAGATTCCTTTCTGTGAACAGAGGTCTATTTCAACAAGGTCTCAAAAATACAGAAGGATTCAAGGAAAATCCTTACAGACAGAAAAATATATCTTAGGTGAATCACTGTTAGTGTTTTTGACAGAAATAAACCAACTTTGGGTACCACTTCAACTCCAGCAGTAGTACCGTGCATATGTCAGTATGGACAAAATTAACCGAAATACTTTTAATTCAACAACTCAACATATTCAGCAACCGAAGGTGCTTTTTCAACTACTCCCTTTATCTCATCATTCCCCGTTCTGGTATGTTTTGGGGGAAATTAGGGTTGGTGGCATCTCCAATTCTTGAACTGGAAAAAAATCACTCTTGGCCAAGACAACTACTCTTAAAACCTTTATATTCAACTAAAGTTTTTTACCCAATGGACAGAAGGAAGAAGGATTCTAAGAATATCAGACATAAACTTCAGTAGATTTTGGAGAATTTTACTCCTAGTTGGTATAAAATTAGTTGTAATATTCTTTTATACAGTGAGTAAAAACACAAACCATGCAGGAAATTATGAATTATGAAAGTTTCTCAGTTTGAGAATCATATTTCATCATCAGTTTTATTTATGCTGCATTGAAGGAACAGTCTTCAGATCAATGATCAGACATTAATAAAAATTAATAAAAGACCGTTTGTGGTGTTTTTTTTTTTAATCAGCAAATAGTTGGTTTCTTAAAAGTTTCTTTGCCATTTGAAATGTTTTGGAATCGATTAAGCAGACCAAACCACTGATAATGAGACTTCACAAACATACTCCATTGAGTCTGGATCAAGGGAATTTATCCCTTGACATGAATTAATTTGCTAGAATGTGTAAATGAGTAGCAAGTGGGAAGCCTTATTTCTGCAGTTGTTCTAATTAAGCAGTGACATTTAATATTACAAGAATTTGAGATAGTGGAAAAGACAAATAATTGCACTCATTGCTGTGCTTGCTAAACATGAATATTAATGTTTGTTGACATATTAGAGTGATTCTAAGCGAGGTTTTCTGTAGTCATTTGGCATGTAAGTATTAATAATACTGAGCTGGACTAGTGGTAAGTATTTGTTGTATGTTGGTTACATTGTTAATTTTATAATTAGGCCAACAATAAATCCTTGGATCTGCAGTTACATAATGACTGTTCCCTTTGGTCCATAGTGAGATTCTGAGTTAGTTTTTAAAAACACCTAACAACAAGGTCAGCAGCAGTTTTGTCTTATTTTGCAAGGAGATAAAAGAGGTGTTTTATTGTTTGGATTTTTTTCCCCACTCAGATGACACATAACAACACAAATGATATCAAAAGAGATTTAAGGAGTATGAGACAGTTTTTAAAGAAGAATGTACTGTTGAGATCTACACAGATAAGAGGTGTCCTAACCTTATGTTGATCAGGGAGGGAAGAGGGAAAGGCTAAAATCAAACACAAGTGTACGAAGAGGAGAGAAAAGAGGGAAAGAGCAAACCTATGGATCCTGCTTAGCCAAGCCAAGAGAAACTATTTGCTGTAGAAGAAAAGATGAAGGATACCTGAGGAAGTCCAAGGATTTAACAGTTAAAAATGTAATTAAAGTATGTCTAAAAAAAAAAAAAGGTATAAACTTGCTTTGGCTTTTTTTTAACACAATTCTTGACATCACCTTTTTCATTCATCTTTGACGAAGTTACTTACCCATGAGAAACCCAGGGAATGAACTAACAGTTAAACCATTAGATAAATAAGTTCAGGCTGTAATACCCCAAGCAGAAGGCAGTTATGCCGTTTTAAACTGTTACACATGTGTGTCGGGACCCAGCGCATGGAACCACCCTGGGTGGGACGGGTGGGGTTGGCGGAGGTTCTGTATCTACATTCCCTTGGGGAAAATTCAGGTGAGACAGCACCAAAGAATTGTGTACTGGCTGATAATGTTAATGCATAGAATTGTTTAGGGAAAAGGGAAAATGTGGGGTATACAACAGAGTCAAGGGAAAAGGAAAATCACTTGGTAAAGACAATCCACGAGTATTTTACCATCCACTGATAACACAAATCTCACAGCAATGGGGTGAGAACAGCACAGTGACCGGTATCACCAGGGTTAGCAATAAGCACCAACAAAATCAGCAATCTGCATGGAAACCTGCTCAACCAGCCCCAAAAGGAGCTGGCGTTAAACTTAACAGAATCATAAAACAAATCACTTGGTAAAGACAATTCATGACAACACTGCCAACCGCCAACAACCCCAAATCTTACAGCAACAGGATAGCAAAAGCATAATCTCCAACAATACTAAAAAAACCCACAGTCACTCCCAACACTTGCAATCACTTTTCAGCATTAAAATAAACAACCTGCAGAAAACCTGCTAAAACAGCCCCAAAAGGAGCTGGCAGAGAACTGATAAGGTGTTGCCGTGTGTGCCAGAGAGAGATCCAGAGATACTTGAAAAGGAAAAAGAGAAAAGTTGTCACCAACCTTTGGGTCCCTGGAGAACAGCGTCGCCATCTCGGGGTGGGGGTGTTGCTGGGTCAGTCTGTCCCCATCTCAGGAGTCCCCAGGTGCTGGGCACAGGCCCCTTCTCTGTGCTTGTTCCCCTCTCCCAGCCAGAGGCGATGCCTTGCTCAGCACCTATTTGCTGCTTTGCTGTCAGAGCCAGACTGAGCCCAGCCTTAGACTCAGCAGGGGTTGGATGTCCCTCGCTGATGGCCTCACTCAGCAGGGGTTTGCCAGCCCATTGTCAGTGAGGCCTTTGGTGCTTCCTGGCCATCTCCTGATCTACAGCTGGGATGTCTGGAGACACCAGAGTCACTGGGGACAGGCAGTTTGCAGCCTCTGCAGAACGGCACCAATAGTTCTCCACAATGTGTCATCAGGTATTTGTCCCCATGAATAGGAGTCCCAGAAACTCACCTACAAACAAAACAATGAACTAAGTGTGTAAAAGTTGCTTCTTCTTAACGAGTGATAACTATTTGAGTTGATGGGTCTTCCAGAACGTCAGATCTTCAGTAACTCTGCACAGACTTGAATCTGTCATTTGACTGTACTAAATTCCCTGGAATTTTTTCATTAATATCTCTCTTTCCTTTTCATGGTATTTTTTCACAACTTTACTGAACATTGCTATCTGAATCAATGGTATTTAAATCTTTGTTTTTCAAAGGCCTTTAATATTCCTACTACATGGAACAGAAACTACAATTCCAGTTCTTAAAACACAGCAATGCAACAAGATACTCCATTTGCAGAGTTGGGGTTTTTTAAATTTTTCTTTTGCTTTTACTGTTTCATCTTAAAGTGTCCCTGCCACCTCCAAACTTTAATCACTGTATCTTAATTTCATTTTACAGTGTTGGCTGTACAAAAATTTTCTGAGATGAAAGTTAAAGCCCTAAGTCATGAACTGTCCAGACTCTATTTCTTTGTCTATTGCCTAAGGACAGATGTATTGTGCAGTGTGCAGCCTACTAAGAAACTTATTTAACGTTTAAGTGAATAAATGTCACTGGATATTAAAGTAATCCTTGTAAGAGTAATGTTTATGGAGTTCTGCAAAAAAAATTACAGTAAAATTGTCTATTAGTCTTCCAAATGGAGTTTGGTAGGTTCACAAAGGGCAAGAAACAGGAACTAGTGCTTCAAGGCATCTCTGTAATCCTGTGTCACTATTTCTCCAATAAAAATGGATGTTAATAGAGGATATTAAACATCTGTTTCTTCTGCAAAAACATACTTCCCTCCACATACTCAACGAACCAAAAATGCGGACTATTAAACACTTTTTTTTTTCCTACTCAAGAGCTTTTTGAAAACTAAATTCCCTCCAAATTTTGAAAAGTTGAAGCTACTTGTTAGCTGTTGTTGAAAATGTAGGCATGGGTACTTTGCCTGAATTCATACTCTATCCTTTTTTGGGATCAAAATAGTTGTAGGAATTTATACCTTTAGGTGTTACGATGCACTGCTTTTGTTTTTTTTTTCTCCAGTCTGAGTGTACGGCCAAGCTGCAGTAATTTTCTTGCACATGAAACTCATGGAATTTTAATAGGGTTATTTCGAGACACTGTATAACAAATAAAGTGAAAAAATAAGGCAAAAAAAACCCTATATATAAATACATTTTAAAGTGGAAAAAATACATCAAATAGGAGGTATTTTTTCATGTGGCAAGTATGAGCTAAATTTTTATAGTGCTGGTCAGAATTCTGCAGGATCAAGCTCAGAAACAGAGGCATCACGCTGCATGCTGGAGCAGAATACTTCATTCTCCCCATTTCCAGTGTGAGACTGCTTCACAGAGCTGACCTAGGGACTTTTCTCAGAAAGTGTGGCAGCTTTGCAAGGTACAGTTGCTTTACAACCCAGAAACATATACCATCTTTCCGGTGAGATTTGTTTTCTTTTACTTGGCTATGTTGTCTGCAGGCTCTCAGTAAATGAATGTAAAAAAAAAAAAATACTACTCTCAGTAAAAAAATTGCAAAAAATTTAATGCTTCCCTAGCAGGACACATAAAGGAAAGAATTAGAAATTTTGCAGGAGATCATCTATTTTGTGCAAGATAAGAAGAAATCCTATTTCAGTGGCAGTGGTAGCAGACAGCTTGAGAGGTGTAAATAAATATTTTCCTGTTCTACTTTACAATTATTTCAAAGTGCAGGTTGGAAATGGACCTTCATGGGAACTAGGATTCAGGAGAATTGTATGATGATTACCAATGAATTAGTAGATACAAAGCTGACTGTGAATAACACAGGTTCCTATACTACATGCAACATTTCTAGTTCATTTGAATCCTGTACACCTTCATTTGCACATAGGACATACAGACCCACCAGTCCCAGCTTTTTATTATCTCTGTATAGTTCAATGCCTCCTTTAAAAACAGAACAAATCAAATAAACAACGAATATGAATGAACTATAGAGAGCTGTTATGTAGCCTTGTATATCAATCCCTCAAAGGAAAAAAAAACCAACTTTCTAGAAACATGGACTCGAATGGGAAAGCTAGAAAATGGGTAGAGGAAGGTACTTGTTAAAAGCTTTTTTTACTTCTAGAAATGGTTGATTTATTTCAGCTTAGTTCTGCTGACCTGAATAGCAGCTACAGGGTGAAATACCACTTCCATGCTGCTCTTTGCCTCAGTGTACGCTATTGCAGCAAACACAATTCTGCATCTCTCTACCCAGCATCTCTGATCCATGGTTTCGTTATGCTGCTCATTTTTGCATAACCTCATCTACAAACTCGTCGGTATCAACACAGGACAGAACCTTTCCTGCTAGTCAAAGGGAGTGAAAGTCCTCTGTGAGCCTTTCCTTCTCCCTGCCTACACCTCATACAGCCTTGGAGTGTGTCTGAGCTGGTGCAGTGGTTTCTGCATGCGGGTATAACGTTTCCCACAGCCTTTTTCACCATTTAAAGAGGTAAGCAATCCAGGACCTACTACTATTAAGTGCAGGCTTCATCTCCTATCTCCCTCTGCAGGGAGATCCATTTGTCTCATTGTCAGATGCTGTGAATCCTGGCCTTCCAGTCCCTCCCATAATTGCTCCATAACTCTCTGCAGGACCTTCTCCTGCTGCCCTGGAAGATGGAACGCGGAGAACTACCTGTATCTGTCACACCGCTGACGTTTACTGCAGGGCACGTCACAGCGTTGGCTTCAAGGATGTGAAATGTTTTTCAGCTCAGTTTTACAGCCTGCTGTAGTTAAATTCACTCTGGCGAGTTTTCTTAATTGTTGTGGTAACGTGTCAGCAGCTGGCATATGATGATATGAACTAAAGAGCCTGCTAACATATTATTGCATGCAAAATCTGATGTCTTCTGTTCTTTTTTATGAACCTTTCAATTTAACTGTAGCCACAGTCCCATACCCAACAAAGAAAACCACAGGACCACAATGCCTACCTGTTGCCATAATGACACCGTGGTGTCACGTGTAGTAAAGGAGCGTCCTTACCTCTCTGCTTTGACGAGTGTGGCAGAATTTCAGTTTTAGAATTTCAAAACTGTCAAGTGGCACTTAATATTACTTCTTGCCCTCCCGTTCAACTCATTTGTGAAACAGCCACCTCCAGATACAAAATTTTCAGCCTTTATACAAAGATCCTTCAAGTGCCAGAAAAGGTTTTCCATACTGTGAGTACAATTCTTTATATATTCTTCTCTGAGAATTGCTAAAGAAATCTTCATTGAAGGTGAAACTGGAAAAGCTGGGGACTGCAGAGACTTTACCTCCACCACCCTACCCAAGGCATTTAGGCTTTACCTAAAAAGCAATGTCATGCAAATACCCACACCCTGCCATGGTTATCAGACTCTGAGTTTCTAGTTACTTTCCCCCAAAATTTATTCACTTTAGGAATGACACCTTACAGTCCACCTGGTAGGAAGACAACATGAAGTTGTTCTGCAAGGGGAAAAAAAAATTAAAAAGAAAGAAAAAAGCCTAAACATTAAACAATCTGAAGCAGAAACTTTCTTAGAATTATCGACAGTTTCAGACTGATATTTTCTAGCCCCACCATGAACAGATAAATACATATTACCTAAGCAAGGACAAAAAAAAAACCAAAATTGCATAATTTAGTAGTTTTGTTTCTCTTCTTTCTCTCAGCCTCTTATGCTGCATAAAAATAAAATGTCTAGCTAAAATCCAAAATATTGCCTTGAGGTGACCTTAGATCCTCCGGCAGCTACTAGCAGAGTGAAGATCATAGGTTTTTAGCACTGAAAAATGAATCCCCATAGATAAGACAGTGTCTAGAAGTCTGCAATTAACCGAGAATTATTTGAAAAGTTTACAGACCTCCTCAGACTTTATTATGGCTGTAGAGAAGGTATTGTCTGAGGGCTGAAACCACAAATTTTTGAGGTTTTTTAATTGTCTCTTACGTCATTTCACATGCATGTTTCTTGCTGTTGTCATCATTCTTGACTTTCAAGACTGGAGTCACTACTTTTCCCAAATATTATCTCAATTTAAGGAAAAATTATTCAGCTGAAAATTAATCCATAAAACACTGTATGTTCTTGGGTATGCAATCAAATTAAAGTATTTCCATGCTCCTGATCATCTTGAAATCTGAGATTGAGCTTTGTTAAGGAATACTGTGAATTCGGTTCCCAGATGCTTCAGAATTTAAGTTGGAGTTTTACAGTAAATCGATTCACCTGTGTAATAGTATATTGGCTCTCCTCTATTTTACCATCAGTGAAATCAAAATGATCTGTGTTCCAGGAAGCTTGTGCTCATGATGTGAGGTTTAATGTATGTTCACAAGGCAACTGCCCCCACCTGCTGCTAAAGGAACGCTCTCTGTGTTCTTTAGGGCATTGCTGGGGCCAGCTGAACACGTCGCTCCTTCATGCAGCTGATCCGCATCTCCCTCTAGACAGGGATCTCCATGGGTGCTATTAGACTAAGTTCTCTGATATCTTGTTTTTTCTGGCCCCTAGCCACATATTTTGTCCACACAGCAAGCTTTAATGGTTTAATAGTTTGCAGAATCATAACGCTTAAGTAAAAAAACCCACTTAAATCAGAAGTTTGGAAGAAGGTGATTTCTGAGTATTTCCTGACTTCAGTTGGCTTTATATTAAAAAACTGAGCTGCTCTGCAAGCCATTAAAGTGTTCCCAGACTAGACTGGTATTTCATTAATTTTGTTGTTTTTTTCTTTAGACTATGAGAATTGTAATAATTTGTGTATGCTTTCAGACTTCTTTTACATCNTAATGGTTTAATAGTTTGCAGAATCATAACGCTTAAGTAAAAAAACCCACTTAAATCAGAAGTTTGGAAGAAGGTGATTTCTGAGTATTTCCTGACTTCAGTTGGCTGACTCTTTCCGTCTGCTTCAATGCTTCTATCAATCTTTACTAGCATCTGGAAAGAGATTGCTGCTAATATCTGTTACTCCTCAGAGTGTTTTTGCTGTGAAAACTCAAAGTAGTTCCCAGCAAGGAAACAGGGATGACATTATGGCCAACATGAGCTTTTTTTTTGGCTGTTCCCTAGTAAAAATGTTAACTTTCTAGAGAAAGTATGGATGTTCCTAGTTTTCCTTAATAATAAAATTTCATTTTCCAGTCATCTCCAGCGCTTCTTTTTTGCTTCTCCCACAACCTCAGTAGAGAAAGAAGTCCTAGCATTTGTAGTTTCATTCCATGATGCATCCCCAAGTACCCCAGATTTTTATTATCCAAATGTTCATCCAACA
Organism: Syrrhaptes paradoxus; assembly: GCA_013400615.1. NCBI lineage: Eukaryota > Metazoa > Chordata > Aves > Pterocliformes > Pteroclidae > Syrrhaptes > Syrrhaptes paradoxus. The sequence continues at coordinate 2,307 of VZTO01007985.1, read as the reverse complement.
CAGAACAGGTTCATTTAGTCCAGCAATGCAAAAATACTGGATACAGACAGTGTAGGGCACTCACCTGAGATGGTGGAGATCCAGCATCTATTCTTGTTATTATTTCTAGTTTTGTAAAATGGCTAAACTCCAACAGATTTAAGAAAATTTTATATTCCAGAATACCTACTTTGGAGCTCCAAATTCTGCATTGACATGAATCCGAAATAGAGGATCTAGTACAGTCAGAAATCCAGTGGCTCTTCCTTCTGCTTCCTAGATCAACTTCATACTCAGTAACATGATTTCAGAGTGATCAGTTTCTAATTTTTGCTTGTGTGGTTTTCGTTAGATCTTTTTTTTCTTGACAGAGGAGGAGGGACCAATATGATGCATCCATACATGAAGGGATGGAATTTTTAGCACCACTCTACCTCTGTAGCAAAATCAAACTGCTAAGGTAAAAACACCAGCCAAAGGGCAACTACTATAATTAGCTTTAGTTTAAGCGAAGCTATTTAACTTTGAAGTGAAAGAACTGGAGAAGAAACACCTGTACTGACCAACGGCTGAAAGGGAATTAAAGAATCTCTGATTCAGAGCTATTCTTTATTGTCTTCAGCCTGAGATTGGTACTTGAAATAACAGTTTGCATGTGAAGTGGCCTTTGACATGTTAATGAAACATTAGGAGTGGGCTCAATGTTATCTGAAATTGTCCTGTCTGCAGGGTCTGTCCCTTACTGCACAAACATTCAAAGGATCAGGTTACTGTACACACCTATTTTTTTAAACCTCCTCCTTCTCCTTTCCTCCTGCCCAGTGACCGAGCTACATTTGGAAGGATTTTCAGAAGCACGCTTCCCACCCATGTCTGTTCTTTGCTCACTTAGGTGTGAATCTGAGATATCTGAGTATCTCACATCTTAAAACCAGATTTGTAAATTTAATTCCCACTACAGGGAACCTGTTGTTTAAACTATGAAATTTTACAATTTCCTCTTGTGAATCAGACTCTAAATATATTTCTTTTGCAGAATTTTATGACAAAGATCAATTGAAGAAAGTTTTGAAGGTAAGTTCCTAATAACGAATGTGAAATACAAGCAATGCTGATAGCTTAAGAAGTGTTTTGCTGTGAGAGCACATGGCATGGTTTTTTCTTCTCTAGCTAAAATCAGTAAAACCATTTTACTGTTTTGATTTCTCTTCCATCATAAGAAAGATTGGTTCTCAATACACTTTGAATGCTGTGTTTGCTCTGTGTTAAAAGGTGTTATCACTACAGCCACCTTAAGTATAATGATGATCAGAATAAATGGGTTTTTTTCTTTTTAATAGCCCTGGCATACTACTAATTAGAGAATCAATCTCCAAAAACAAAGAAAACCCAAAGAAAATTAAATAACAAGTGTTATTTGAATATTAATTTGAGTAACATTGACTGCAAAAGAGACAGCAGTACAACAGGAACCTCATTCACAAACATGACCGAACCAGTAATGATTCTGAGATGAAGACAGAGTGTTCTTACATCCAAAAATGGTTAAAGTAAAATCTTTTTTAGCTGCAGAATTTTTTCTTGCAATGAAATGATGCGTAAACAAACACAAGCACAACAATAAACACAAACCCAGAAAGTTAAAAGGCATGCTAGAGACACGGCAAATTAGCACTTTGCATATTTATGATTCATAAATCAACACCACTTTGAAGTAATGCAAAACAGTTTAATAGAAATAAGAAGTGTGTCAGAGACATCAAAGTAAAATTCCATTAAATCAATATTAATCCAAAGTGTTCTGTTATTAAAAGAAAAAAAAAAACAAACAAACCATGGTAATGCAACTTTAATTTAAATCTTTGGAAGTCCCAAAAATCAAAATGCTAACTTTCCCTCTTCATTTAAAAAACAAGGAGAGAGATTTTATAACACTCTATATAACTAACAGAATAATAAGAAGCAAAATTTGTGTTGAGTAACTTGTGATACTGGAAAAAGGAAGCCAGATTAAAAGATTACCAGCCAATATTTTAAATATTTTTTTTAAGTTGAAGAAAGTTACAGATGAAAGTTCTCATCAATCAGGTGAGAGCTCAGTTAAGATGTTGAATTTAAATATATAGTAGTTTAAATATTTTTTTTCTGTCTCAAATACTATGAAAAAAAATAAACTACTGAGTTAATTATCTTCTCCCAACCTCTGATTATAGAATTACCCTCTTGATACCCTGTTCAAACCCTGATTTGCCTGTCTAGGGTATTGCCTGGACCCCCATTTGGCTGATTCAGTTTGCTAAAGCAGCAGAAAGCAAATCTAAAAAAAAA
>VZTO01007984.1:114619-157789 GCA_013400615.1 Syrrhaptes paradoxus | reverse complement strand
CTGGGCAGCATGTTCCAGTGTCTGACCACCCACAGTTCTTACACTTTAATGCTGAACCAGCAAATCCCAAGTTTTACACTCTATTCTGAAGCAGCTGATGTCCACTCTGTTGCTGTTTAGAGAAGCCTGCTTTAAAGGATTGCACACGGGACTGATCAGCAGTCCTGCCTGTGTGACTTCAGCCGAGGTACTACCCTCTGTTTGTTCATTTTCAGCTTCCATCAGCTCCAGCTGAAGAGATACTTATTTGAGTACCTCTAAAAAATATTCTCCCTTTATCCAGCTAGCAAAGGGAGTTTACAAAGTGTCTTAAGCACTAAGAAATTACACTTTTTATTTTGTTAGTGATCAAAGCCATTGAACTTTTATCCAAAACTGAGGAAGAATTGATCTCGCAGTCCAGCACTGAATTCCAAAGCAAAGCAGGAGGAAGGATGACACCTCATAGGACAGAAAAGTAGGGCTGGGGATGGTGCCGTGTTACGTGTAGCTCAGTTGACTGATAAGAAAGGAAAAAAAAGGTTAAATTGAGGTTCAAATCAGTTGCAACATGTCTTCCAGTGATCCCAAACTTTGACATGCATCTTGTAGACAAGCAAAGAAAGGATTTTTGTTTGCAAGAATTAAAGATCGATGTCTCTAGCTGTGCCACAGGCTTCTTGGTGTTGCCATGCTAATTGCATGAGCAGTAGGAGTTGCTGTTGCTGTTGAGAATTAAAACATCTGCTGTGCCTGTTGTAGCTAGTGGTGCTAGCTTGTCTGAAGTAGCTCATAATAATTTCTCACTGAGGTCCCCATGCTGTTGTTTTACATTTTTGTTTGCAGGCGTTTTACACCCGACCAGTCACCTTTTGGCTTTTGTGAAGACACGAAGCTGCACTCCCTTCAGCTGCTTCCCATGTACCAGACAGGTTTGTGGATGTGCACAGATGCATGATGGCCTGTGTCCCAGTAGACTCGGGAAAGGAAGGAGCTGCTTTGTGTATTCTGTTTTGTACACGGTTCCTGTACGATTTCTTTTTAAATTAAGCTCTTTCCTCCCTCTTCAACATTTAAACTGAGCTTCTACTAATAAAAACTTTTCTACGGTTCTGCATAAGCACTGAACTAAAATATCAATTCACCACACCAAAAGAGGAAGGCTAAATTGGCTTTTATTGGTTCTCTACTGCTTAATTTTACATCACAAAGCAGTCACTCTTCACATTGCATTAATAAAATTATCCTCAGCGCTGTAAGATACTAGGCTGCCTCTCGTTAGTCGACAGCAGAAATCGGAGGAGTGAACCGGAATAGTCATTAAGATACAGGTTACCTTTCTGCCAGGCATTAATTGAAGCTGTAAGGGGTGAGTGCAGATGTTAGGGGTTTCCTCTCCCCCAGCTGCTAACAAAACCCATCCGCAGCCCGTTTTGGTGTGGTACCCGTTAGGCATCAGGCTTGCAAAGGAATTGCCAGGTTTTGATGTATGACGTACGTAAAACGCCTTTCTTATTGTTACATCTAGGAAGTCCTGTGCCAGCCCAGGAGGACACTGAGAGCAAGAGAGAGCTCCTGAGTCTCTTCTGCTTTTTCTCTTTGCCTCATGTTGGATACCTCTACTCTGTTGGGAAGTCAGTAGAACTGATCTCTACCTACCAGTACTCGGAGAAGTCTGAGCAGGCAGTTCTCACTCCACAGTTCCTGCACGTCGTTACCAGGTACCAGCTTTATGATTTTGCTGACAGTATTGCTGTTACCAGGTTTCCCTGCCCCCCAGTGTGTCCTGCGCAGCCCCGGCACTCTCTGGATAGCGTCTGGTGTGGTGCAGCGTCCCCTCCCACTTGGGCTGCGAGGCCCGTTTCTGCACAGGAGAAAGATCTGATTCTCTGTAGACTTTGCTGCTTGATTTTTGCAAGACTTTGTTTTTTTCCTTCATCTCTGTGGTTTCTTCTTTCCCCCTAGCGAGAGCCTGCAGTGTTTCACGGTGCGGTGCAGCGCCGCAGCCGCGCGTGACGAGGATCCGTACATCGACACCACCGTGAAGGTGCGCCTCTTGGCACTCGCCAAAAGAATAGGGGTGGTAGTATGGCACTTCGTTTCCTCGTGTTTCCTTCTGTAATCTTGTTAGTTTCTGTTGGCTGAACCGTAAAATAACATCCAAAAGTAATACTTTGCTTCGTTCTATGGCGTGTTGCATTTTCCCATTTTTGGTACGGTGTAGGTGACGTGGTAAGTTTGACCTGAAAGGTGCATATTGAGCAAATCAGGAACGTAATCCAGGGTGTGTAACATAACAATAGGCAAGCAAGGATATTTCCATCTATAATTGCTTTTTATAAGCAACTGAAATAAAGAGTTTTATAACCGTATCAGGCAATCTGTTACAACAGTTCCAAATTCAGACTATTTGGGATTAAGCTTTCTGTGTTAGGCATCTCCCTCAGGCTCAGTTATTTTGAGACACAGCTAAAACTCTGTGGTTGGTTTCAAGAGTGAAATGATTACATTTTTTACCCATTGTTAAATGATTTATGTCATAGTTTTACAGGTATTTTTATTCCTGCTTAAGTGAAGCACTCCAAGTTAGGAAAGCCAGTAGATGTTTTCAGTGTCAGATCATTGGGCAAAGGTTACATTTTTTTCATTATTTTTTTAATTTAAAGACTCCAAGTACATGCTAACTGAAATTACAAAACAATCACTTGCCTTTGTAGGCTTGTCCACCTGTTGCACTGGATGTCTGCACATTAAGAATGCAGCTTTTTATAGGACCGAGAGCTATCTGTCACTTCAAAAACCACATCGTTCTTTTGACTAAGGCAGACACAGAAGATATTACTGAAAGAAGAAAGCCTACAAGAAGGATGCTGTAAGGATTTGTGTCTTTATGGAGAGGGTGTTTATAGCTCTGTGTACAGTGCTGAATTTGTGGGTGTTGAAGAGAGATTCTCTGTGGAAAACCTGTTTGGAAATAATTCCCTGGTTAGTGCATGAGAACAGAAACCAAGCATTTATTTTTTTAAGTTCTACTTTATTAAGTGACACAGAAGAAAGGAGAGTAGGATCACAAATGCTTAAAACCAACAAAATTACTGAAGATTGTAAAAATCTTTCATAAGTAATGATAAAATAACATTAGTAAGAATGTGTGTGACTGCAAAGAAAAAGTATTTCTCTTGAGAAACAAAAATATGTGGGGGCACCAAAGCTACAGGCTGACAAAATGTTTTGTAGCACAAAATGCAAATGTCTTCACAGAATCACAGAATGTTAGGGATTGGAAGGGACCTTGAAAGATCATCCAGTCCAATCCCCCTGCCAGAGCAGGAACACCTAGATCAGATCGCACAGGAACGCATCCAGGCGGGCTTTGAATGTCTCCAGAGAAGGAGACTCCACACCCTCTCTGGACAGCCTGTTCCAGTGCTCTGTCACCCTCACAGTAAAGAAGGTTTTTCCGATATTCAAGTGGAACCTCCTGTGTTCCAGCTTGAACCCATTGCCCCTTGTCCTATCACTGGATGTCACAGAGAAGAGCCTGGCTCCATCCTCCTGACACTCACCCTTCACATATTTATAAACATTAATTAGGTCACCCCTCAGTCTCCTCTTTTCCAAGCTGAAGAGACCCAGCTCCCTCAGCCTTTCCTCATAAGGGAGATGCTCCATTCCCTTCATCATCTTCGTGGCTCTGCACTGGACTATCTCCAGCAGTTCCCTGTCCTTCTTGAACTGAGGGGCCCAGAACTGGACACAATATTCCAGATGCGGTCTCACCAGGGCAGAGTAGAGGGGGAGGTCTTGCATTTGTCTAGGGGCTCTTTCCAATAAATGTTACAAACATCGCTGTGGTAATCCATGACAAAAGAAGGATTGGACTCTGGCCCAAGATACTCTTGTAACATGTCTGTAGCCAGAGGCATTTGTGACTTTTTATCTATTTCCATGAGAACTGCTATTCCCTTTATTTTTTGGGGGGCTTTTGATAAACAAGCTGAATGGCTATTCTCAAAACAGCTATTCAGAAATCACATTTATTAAAATCAGTTCAAGTTCATCAACAAAAGTGGGACAGCTATATTTGAGTGAAGAGTTGTTTCAGCCAGTGTTTCTGAAAGCCTGGGACAGACCCTGTTCAGGAGAAGATGAGGATAAGCCCATCAAGGAGAATGGTAATTCAAAGTATGGTTTTCTGTGTATAAACCACAGTTTATTCTGCCAGTTGTGTTTCGAAGATTATAGTTGGCATTTGAGGAAGACGGATGTCTTGCCTTCTGTGAAGAGCGTAAGTTAAACAAATGCTAGTCTACTTAACATCATCGTTTGAAAGTGAAGATGTAAATATCCCAGAACAGTTAAAACCAAAACGCAAAAAACCACCACAGAAAGAGAGTCTGTGTTTTCCTACAATGTTTTGACCTTAGGGCATTACAGACCTAGCCAATGTGTTACAGTAAAAGTATTAAAATGTTGGTTTACTCAATATCTTGGCAATCACTCTGATAGAGCTGCAGGGACAAGCATGCAGTAAGTCCTTACAGAAAGTAAGCAAACATCTTAGCTAATTTGAATTACTTAAATTCATGTAAATATCTGATGTCAACTGGTGTTAACCCTGGGAGAAGATGTAGTAGATAGTTTTGATGATGTTCCTGGTGTATGAACACGCCTGTCGCTGTTTTGTTATTAGCCATTGGAACTTGAATTCACAGCTTCACTCTCAAGCATTCACTAGCCTGCAGACACACCTGTTTATGCATTAAATTATCAATGAGTGGCGTTTTGTGGCTGTATAGTGCTTATCTGGACACTGCCAACTCTACTCTTTTTCTTCTCCCTAGTTCCAGAAAGGCTGACAGCATCAAATCCAGAACAGATTCCGAGTCAGAGCCTGGCTGGAATTTATATATTATAGACACTGTGTCAACCATTCAGCTGTACAGAGAAATGGTATTGCCCAACCCCTGCTTCTGTTGTTCGGTGACTAAAAATAAGTACTGTTAATTAATCTCTGATGTGTGTAACTGCTGAATATAATGTAGTGTATTTCTCATGAATAGCCCATAATCCTATTTCAGATGGCTGCTGCCCTCATTAGAATTGTTCTTATATATTCTGAATTTTTGCCAGCAGCCTAAGTGTATCTTGTGTCTGTTCTAGGTGGATTATAGTAGAACTTACGAAAATGTGAAAACTGAGAGTTGCATCCATCTTCTAAGTGAGGCTCACTTACTGGTCAGAGCAGCTCTAATGGACCCTGCTTTCCTGAGATCAGATGAGAAAGAAGAACTTCTGACAGCATTCAGAGAAAGTTGTGCCTTCTTAGGAGACTGCTACAGCAGGTATGTTTCGGTGGTCAGAGTGGGCTTTTGTTTCCAATAACATAACCTTAAAATGCATCGTTCTTTGCATATGTGATATAAATGTCTCTGTTCTACGAAGACAGATTAATCTAGTCATCTTTTCAGCATCTGGTTGGTTTTATTGTCACTGAACGCAGAACGCAGAGTTATGTTGCATACGAGCTGTGTATCTGCAGATACTGATGTCTGCGGCTTTGCTGTATTATTTTAGTTTTTGCACACAGTGATGGCAAAATTGTTGCCCTGAGTTGTTTTGTTCCTTTTTTCCTTCCCCTCTGTTGCCTTCAGGTTTGACACAAAAGATTACCACCTTGCTTTGCCATACTACAGAATGTCGGGTTTATCCATGGCTGAAGTTCTAAAGAGACTGGTTTCAGAAGGTGATGAAATACAGACATATGAGAGAGGATTTATGTTTTACTTAACTCACTCTCTTAATGAAGACTTAAATGAAGAATTAAGTAAGGTAGAAACAAGTTTTTTTCCTTAATCTGTTGATTTAGTTCTGATTTTAAGAACTGTGTATCAAATTTTAACTAAATTCCCTCTGAAAATGCTAAGCTGCTTATTCAGTTTTACAGTTGTTCTTTTCCATGTAGGTGGGGTTTTTTTTCCCCGTTTTCGTTGACAGAGTAGCAAGCAGCACCTGTGATGCTTTGGGCTGCTTTCAAGCAACATATTGCAGGTTTGGCTGTCGTGATGCATATTGGTGATGTTCTGATTCCTACTTGCACACAGAAACACTTCTGTTTTAGGACAGCTCTGTCTCAAATTTGTTTCATCTTCATTTGCGTAACAAAACAAACAATGTTCTTTGAACATTGCCAAACTGTGCATGTTGGTAAAACCAGCTCACTGTGATGGTGGATGTTCTCGCACGTGAGAATTTGGGTTGGATCACTGCCAGTTAGAGATCCTTTACCTTCACCAGTAGGGAGGAGAGAGGAGGAAAGGCAGTGTGGTTTGGTAGCTGAGCTGTACTTGTCTGTTATGTAGAAAAACCAAAAGAACACACCCCAAAAAACCTGCAATATTTTCATATGCCGTAGAAGACTATATCTGGAATGGTCTAAACTGTCAAATGGCTTTTATTTTAATAGGAATCAGCAAATAAAGTTCTCCAAATATTCTGTCTTGCGGACCCTGTGCAGCTGCCTCATATCCTCTGCAGCCCCTGCATGAGGAATGTGTGTCCTTTGACAGCCATGAAGTATCTTCAGAAAGTAGAAAAGATGATGCCATCAGTGGTCCTGACACTTGCTAAGGCTTTCATGTCTCTGAAGATAGGAAACCTGACGATGTATGAACAGGAGATGAACTCCTATAAGGAGGTAAAGTACGCTGAAAGCATGAGCTCTTCACGCTTTGCAGAGCCCAGGTCAGTAGGTTTCACAGAATCACAGAATGTTAGAGATGGGAAGGGACCTCGAAAGATCATCCAGTCCAATCTCCCTGCCGGAGCAGGAACACCTAGATCAGGTTTGGCTTGTAGTTGTATTTTACAGTAAAATAAACTTTCAGTCGCTCCTTTTCCTCCTGATGTGCTGTGTCAGCTCCGCTGACCGTCTGCGGTACCGGTAGGATTGCGGCTGGCAGACACTGGGACTGCGCTGTTCATCCTGCCTGTGGCGGGGGTCTTACCTTGGCAGAGCCCTACCAAGTAAGCACAAGTTCTGAAGCTGTCAATTCTTGATGAATGAAACCCTGTTCACGGAGCGTAACAAGCTCTGCAGAGCCAGTGCTCTTCAGCAGCATGGCAGGGTTGTACAGAAGCGTTTTAGCACCCCTTCACTGTAATTAATAAGTGATATGCCCATGAAAACACCATTGGCATGCAAACAGCCCTCCTAACATTGCTCTTGAAGCAGAGTGTCCATGGTACACACAAACTAAAGTTCCTGCATACAGCTTCCCATCTTTCTTACGTGGGGTCAAAGCATTTAATGTGTAGTGAGATCAGATCAGAACCTACTTCAGTGCTGTCAAAGTAAGAATTCCCCATCAATGGGGGAAGAGTGTTGGTGAAGCATCCCTGACACCAATGTTCACACGTGGTTTCAGGCTGAGACCAGTCTACAAATTCCTTCTTGTTAAAGCTGATCAGGACTGTTGACTATTCAAAGGTGACAGAGCTTGAAATAAAGATTTTCTGAGAGAGACATTGGAGGTCTGAAAACCTTCACAGTAAACTGCTAGCTTTCCCAGGTTAGATGTTGTGCTTTGGTAGGAGGAGTCCTGGGTTTTAGCTTTCAAAGTTACCGGGTGTTGAACTGCAAGGTGGGAACTGTGGAGAGCAGTGACACCGAGCACCACCCGCTTTCTGACTGTGCAGCACTCTGCAGGGAAATGTCCGCGTTGTGAGCAAACACACATTCCACTGCACGGATGTTAGAGAATGGCGTGGCTGGGGTTGGGTTTGGTTTTTTTCCCTTTTAATCTGACCTATTAAAATGCTCTATTGCACCTCACCTTTAAAAAGCATTTTGTTGACAAGCAGGAAAAAGCAACGCTTTCAGAAAGATAAAGGAAGGATTTTTATACGTAGCAGGGTGAAATCTGAATTCTCCTCCTAGCTCTGCCTTATGTTTTCTGTGTAATTCATTTAATGTTCTTAGGCATGATTTCCCCACTGTCTTTAAAGTGGAAGTAGTATCTTGTCATGCTTTCCTTCAGAAGCACTCAGATACCCAGAAACAACTCACTCGTGCACATGGTGCAGCTCATTTTGGTCGTTGTTTCAGGGTTTCAAATAAAAATCATACCTGGGCAAAGTCGTCCGCTGAAATTTAGCAAAGTAGTCTGTTGGAATTTCAGCCAGTGGGTTTCCAAAGCACCATGTGCATTGCATGTCTTGGATTTCATGGTGAAATCTGTCTGACATGCGCAGTAACCCCGGATTCCCGCAGCGTGTTCCTGTCCATGTCCAGGCAAATGGCCCGTTGCTCGGGCGCCGCGGCTCCGGCGCCTGGTTTGGAGCTTGGTCTCTGGAGAGCTGTTCTGTAAATTGTAGAAAGGATTTATTTCCTTCCCCTGACTTTCCTTCATTTAATCTGTCTGAACTTCACTGCCTGAGGAAATGCTGAGTTTACTGGGTTTAATTCTATGTGGATTGAATTATTTTCCCGATTCGTGTCTGGCTGTGTTTGCAGACGACGCTGGTTTGTGGTTTCGTTGGACAACCAAAGCTCCTGAGACAGCGCGGGGAAGGAGCTGTGATCCCGACGGAGTTTGCTGTTCACCTGAAGGAGACGCAGCCGGGTTTGCTGGTGGCTGCCGCTGTGGCTTTACATGAGAACAGTAAAATGGAGCTGGAAGAAGCAGAAACCTTTTTCAAGGTTGGTCCATGATAAATTTTTTGCTTCTGTTTTTATCATAGCGGTGTTGTTACAGGTAAGCAGAGCAGCCTCCTCTGCTCTCTCACATTTCAGCATTTCTTCAGAAAGGGAGATGAGTTGGGGATAATCCAATCATGACAGATTATTCCAGAGTCTGAAACTGGACCTCTGAAAATAAATACTATTTAAATCAAGCAAAAAAAAAAAAAATTCATGAAGTTATTTTGACCATGTCATTTGACAGGGCTATCTTTCCATGGCTTCCTAAGGCTACTGAAATTTAACAGAATTTAGATTAATCACTTCCATAAGCTCCTTTTGAAGAAATCATTAGGATTGAAACATAACTTCTAAAAAATCAGACTTGAAGGTATATAATGTTCTGATGTTCTGTATAAACTTCTGAAAGACGAGTGGGTCTTTGCAGCTTATGGGAAGAAAAATAAATAGCAAAGTTTTTCTGGTGTCACTGAAGTTTTCTTTATTTAGATTGGGAATAGACAAAACTTCTTTTTTCCCCTCTACAATGAATAGCGTTGTTTGGAATAGAACCGTGTATTCCCCCGGGGAGCTGTGCTGCGGACTCAGATCTGTTGCTGTGAAAGGCTTATATCAGAAATACCAGGTCATGAAACTCAGAACAAGTGTTGTGTAAAGCCACGTGGAAAACAAAAGTCCTTTTGGCTGACACACCAGACCTTAAAAGCATCTCCCTCGTGGGTTCTGCCGTTACACCCACCCGAGCTGCGCAGTGTCTCTCACCGTGGTTCTTTCCCAGACACGTGCGTGGCTGTTGGCATCTCTGAAATCCTGCAGGTCCGCAGTCTGCAAACACCTCCTGACGGTGCGCTGACCCTGACTACGGTGGAGTAGGTTTTGAAGAAGAAATCCTTGTTCGGGTTGATTACCTTGAAGTCATTCAGTGAGCTTTTTACTTCGCCTAGCACTGCGTTGTGTGGAATTGCATCCGTTAGAAATATGTCGAGACAGAAGAGGAACCAAAATTCTGGTTCTAAGGGAAGTGAAGGGTTGTTCCTTCTGTCTCTTCCAACTTCTACTGCCAGTAGTTGCCAGTCAGCGCTAACCTGCTGTCGTGTGATGTTTTTGTTCTTAGATGTTGTCTGGTAACAGCAAAGATGCTGTTCCTCAGCTCTTGGTGGATTTCTGGGAGGCTCTTCTTGTGATGTGCTCTCAGGAAGAAGTACTTCAGGAGCTGTTGCTGAGGGTTACTTCTCAGTATGTTTGGAGAATATCAAGGAGGCAGCTTCCTGAGACTAAGCCATTGAAAACAACAGAGGACTTGGTACGTATGCCACTCGGAGGAAGTTTTGTGACCGTATAGTCTCTCCAAAATCTATCCGAATGCTGTCCTTAGTATTTTAATCTGGACAGATTATCTCTTAAAAGAAGCAAGACTGAAAGCAGGTACGGTAGCACGCGGTTCCCACAGAGGTGTTGCTGGCTCTGGACAGAAATAAGGGCTAGAGTGAAACAATGAGAGTTGGTCAGAATGTTTGTGGAGCGTTTGCAATTTTACAAAGCTGACTAAATAGGAAAAATGTGTGAAGTATGAATTTTAAAGGATTTTGAATGGGAAATGTGAAATACTAAACTAAATAGAAGTTTCCTGTTTATTTATTACTAAGCTGCTATTCTAAATTATGCTATTTGAGAGTAAAATATTCTTCACTTGTGGTGGGTTTCCCATGGAACGGTCACTAACACAAATATTTGTTTTATTGGAACTTGATTCTTTCTTGTATAGATAAACTCCTGTAATCATTTTGGGTTGATTTTCCCGTGGGTGACTTCCATAATGTCGGTGGAGTCTCCATCTGATAAAGGTTACTGTGAAGATATCTCAAAACTACAGGTATGAAACCTTTGAATCTTTCTGCAAATGTTTGTGGATCTATGAACAACTTTCTCTAGTGGACTCCCCTCCTCTGTCCCCCCCTAAAAAGCCCATTGAAATGATGAGAAAAAAAATACTGAGGAGGTAGATCAATAACAATGATATTTACATTTGCGGTCGATTCTGAACTTGTTTTCTCAGTTTCCAATAACATCAAAGGAAATACGGGTTCAAAATCATTCTGATAAGTAAGGGTTCTGTGCTAAAGTTACGGTTAGCAGTTTTTTTGCAACGTTTGTCTTGAACCAAACAGTACTTTTTCTTCTTGCCGTCAGTCTCTTTTATGTGGTCAGTCGATCAATGTAGCCTCGGTCCTGCCTGTCCTGGAGCCTCTGGCAGAGGCTGGCAGCGTCGGCCTGGCCGTCCGCGCTCTCTGCAGCAGCTGTCTGGGCAAGCACGAGGAAGCCATTGACCAGCTGCTCCGAGGGTGTCCGGACGTGGCTGTGCTGTACGCTCAGCACGAGCTGAAAGGTGACAGTCGGGTGAGCTGCTTTCATTGATGTTCTTCTGTACTTTTTTTTTTTTCTCTCCTCTAACTGAAATGCTGTTATGTGCATCGGGTAGATCAGATAGCACAGCTTTCAAAGGGATTTGCTTAGCTTGCTTTAAACATCTTGCTTTGAACATCTTGCTTGGCATTTAAATTCCATTTCTCTAATTTTAATGGAATGTGTTTTTCCCCAGTTTCTTCTGTGACTTCTTGTATTCATTCTAAATTTAAAGCATAGTCTTTTCAGAGGGCAGTGTCTCAGAGAAGGGAGAGTGATCTGTTCTTTGTCCACAGTAAATGAAAACCCGGCTGGATTCTCAGTAAGCAGTGTTGTGAATTGTTTGACAGTGTTCTGTAACATGAGATGTCAATGATAAGAGATCATGGTCCTTCCAATGACATCACACTTAAATGTGTTCTTCCTGTGTTCCAGTGGCATCTCCTGACCTTGTAACACCAGAATCACACTGGTGCACTAGTGGAGAGGATATGTTCTTTGTGTCCCATTCTCCCCTTGGGCCTCTGTATGATTTTGATTTTGGAACCGATTTTATCCCGGTGTTCGGGGAGCGCAGGATTTTACTTCCATTGCCTATCACAGCTGCTCGGTTGATTGTACACGGTTTTGCCGGCCAGAGTCAGCAAAGGTCATCTTCTACCAGATGGATGCACGGAAACTCTGCTCAAAACCAGAGCTGTGCTTTTTATTCCCAGCTGAAATATTTTATGTGAACGGTTGTAGAGCTGACTGGGATATCACAGTACTGAATCTGAACACAGGTGAAAGAAAAGAGTTGCAACATTTAAAAAAGAAGGAAATAAATCCCTTCTCCTCTCTCCATTCTTATCAACAAAATTATACACAAAACAAAATTCACTACTGCAGCTGGGGGAGGTGGACAGCTGAGGTCAGGAGTTATCTAAGAGCAGCTCTGCTTACAACTCTGCGTGGTGCTGCTTGGAGGGAAAAACCTTAATTTTCTGACTGCACCAGTCTTGCTAATTATATGATTTTTTTTTTTTTTTCTCTTATAAACTTTTATCTGTACAGGCACCAGGGGGCACTGTTTAAAAATTTTCGAGTATAAAAAGATGACACTGAAAAACAGAAAATACAACATGTACAAACTCACTGCATTGCAAAGCATTATGTAAATTAATTATTGGCTTCATCCTAACCTACCTGCATTTGTACACATCTGTGCTTAGTTCGGTGTATTTTTAGCTGGTCTTTCATAATTGCAGTCCTTGTTAATTTACCCTTTTGCTGTGGATTTTTGTGGCTTAGGCTGTGTGGTGGAACAAGCTGCTTCCTGAGCTTTGCGAGAGAACCAGACTTTCTGGAAGTGACTGCCCTGCTCTTGTTTCATCACTGAAAGGTAAATCAGTTGACGGCAACTGACAATGCTCCAGGACCATTTGTATGTCATCTGACATCTTAAATACTGCTCAGGCTAAGGACTGCTGATGTGATAATTTGGAAGAAAAAGGGAACCTTTTCGTAGGGTGACAGCTAATACAGCTCAGCAGGCTTCCTCGTCTCTAGCAGAGAAATCTGCAATGTATAAAAATCCCTGCATTCATTTTGTATTGGAACTAGTTAAATTGTGGGAACCGTATTGTTTCTATATAGGTAAGAACAGACACCATTAAAAAAACTTAATAGAACTAATAGATAGTGATTGGTTTGTGGTTTTTTGGGGGTTTTTTTTCTTGGCTAAGTGACTATATGGTTCCAAGCAATGACAGCTGACAGGCTACTGTTGATAACCCCGCGGGTGTGTGGGCTGTGGCTGGGTCACAGACTGGGAAACACACAGTGTGCTACTACTGGAAATGCAGAAACCAGCCCCGGTAGCTGATGTAGTCCTGTCGTTACGTATTTGTAGAAGTCACTAATATTGTGTACAGCTGAAGGGACCAGTGCACTTGTATTGACAGAAGATCGAATAAAGCATGTGTATTTAACAAAACCTGCCAGTGCGATGCCTGAGGGCAGAAGAACAGCACCATGGAGCTGAGTTGTGCAGCACAGGTTGCTGTGCTCTCTCATAAAGTTTTAGTTTCTACTGCTAGCGGTTTTGCTTCTGAAATGATGTTTTCTTGCAGTAACTGTGCTGTAATCGCTTAAGAACAGAATGTTAAACTGCTTGGTGTGCAACCAGCTTCTCAAACCGTCCTGTTGTACAGATAGTGCTGAGTTAAGGCACTAGTATAGATTTCTAGGGCTTAATTTCCATTTAATACAACACATGTGAAGTACTGAAACAGACTTCCATAAGCATCGGTGCCACATTTAGACTGGATGAGTCAAGAGAGAGGTATGATTTTAACCTAAGACATAATTTCAGTTTACTTTTGAGATTTCCTACAGTTGCATTTGCTCCCACATGGGTGCGTCTCCAATTTAATTCCAGCAATATTTAGATAATTTGATGACTTCAATTAGTAATCACATTGTAAATGTTTTTTCATTTCTTTGTTCTAAAATCAAAATACCTAAACAAGATTTTCTCCCCTGCTCTGAGCAGAAACCTTATCCGTTGTTGCAATGGAACTGGAGCTACGGGATTTCCTCAGTCTCCTGCCCGAGGATGGAACTGCAGCATTTTTCCTGCCACATCTTCTTCACTGCAGCCAGAGGAAGCCACTGACCTAAAACAATGAGAGTCTGCTGTGCACCCAAGTACAGAGTGTGCTGCAATAAAAAAGTAAATGAAACGAACAGTAGAACTGCCTGTGAGGTGCCATGGGGCTGCCCGCACATCAGTCGCCTTTGTGTCAGTGGGAAGCTTTGACAGCATCGGACAGAGCGTCGTGCCGAAGGCAACGCGGTTACGCTCTGGCAACGGTCAGCAGCCCAAGTTCTGCTGGGTGGAACTGGAGGGGGTTGGACTGGTAAAAACAGCCGCTCCGCCGGTCGGCAGGATCACTCGTCTTCTCAACGAGGGTGAACTTGTGGCCAGAGCAGCTGGACAATACAGACTGTAGAGTACAGCGAGACAGGCAGTGACCACCGACAGTAAAGCCGGGAGTCAGGGAGCTGGATCGCTGGCCCAGGGAGGAGCGTCAGCGCAGACACGTATGGACTGGGTGGGTAGAAGTCGGTGCCTTCCTCTGCCGAGCGGCATGGGGCCCCGCTCATGTCATTTTGCGACACAACCATTCCCTTGGATTCCTGCTGGCAAAACCCGTCAGCTGCTCTGTCATCTCACTTACACACCCATGCACGTGTTACACTGAAAGTATTTTCATTTAGCAATTCACAAAGAAAGGCCATAAATCAGAGAGAAACAGAAGTGTTCCCAAGGGCAGTGAAAGGTACAGAACACCCTTTGCTTGATGGTTTTTGTTTTCTTTCTTCTCCTCTTTTACTCAGTCAGTAGACAAGTATTTGAAGTACTGCTAAGTCACAAATCCAACTGAAAAGTGTTATTTTTTCTAGTTTTTTAGTAAATATCTCAGGTACTTGCACATGTATGTACTGATCTTTGTCTTTTGGGCAGAAAAACATCCTTCTGTTCCTTCCGCTGGAATTCAGTTGTAATAAACTGTCACTGTGTCTGTGACCTTCTTGTGAACGCAGTTTGGTTTGTTGGGAATCTACCACAGGTAAAACAATGACTCCACATCGGTGGAGTTGGGCTATTAAGACACAAGCAGATGGCACGATGATACCTGCTCTTATTGCTCTCATTTTTTGACAAGCATCAGTCGTGATGCACTAATACTGCTGCTTCCCTCTGTCCAGAAATGCTTCATGGGCCAGGGTCCGCACTGCAGAGCGACCAGAATGATTCCACTGCAGGGCAAAGCTCTTGGGGAGGGTAGTCACCCGGTTTTGTCCGTCACTGTCTGAATTTCATCAGGCTTATTTCAGCATAACTTTGTCTGTCTTGTAATTATTTGCATGACAGAAAAACAAAAACATCTTGGGCAACCATGACCCTCAGCCATTGCATCTTTTAAATTCACTGTCTTGAAAGATGTTACTAGATAAAATTATAAAATAATTAAATGGAAATAATAGAACTATTTTGTTAGCTGATCAGTTAAAGTGTGAACTGATGGATAAAGTGATAACCAAATTCCTCTTTTCCAAGCAATAACTACTAACATATCTGACCAGAAGAATACGAGAGCCGATACCTAAAACAAATTTTGCTGTTAAACAGGGTTATTTACAAACTTTTAAAAAAAAAAAAGTATGTTTCATTTGACTCTTCCATGTTCCTCAGCAGTTAAATAACATGCATTAGGCATCACCTAGAATATGTTTAACTTGCAAGATGCTATTTTTATTTAGAGAAAAAGATATTTATAAGCTGTTATATCCATTCAGCTGTCTTAGTCTACAGCCCTTTTGTTAGCCATGGGCCACCAAATTAAATATCTTCCAAAACACACGTGGAGATGAATTGTCCAGGAAACAGTATTTCTCAAGAAATGCTTCACTGGAGATAGACCTTGGAGAAGCACTGTGGTAACATGCTGTCATCATTGTAGTGTGCTTGCCGTACCTTTACACTGGAACTAATGGAATAATCTTGGGAACAAAGACTGTCTGTAAGGGGAAGAGTAGCTTCTGTCGCGCACGTTTCATCCAATGGATGGTCTACGTGTATGGACAGCTGAGTCCAAAATGAGAGCATAGGATCCCAGTACCTTGTAGACATTGTGGGTTAGATGTAAAAACAGCTTTAAAATGCACGGAAGGGTACATTTTAATGCCCTCTAGATCGCTGATTATGAAAAGTCCAACATACTGCTGCTACAAGTTAAGGTCTGTTTCTGTAAGTCACCTTTTATATTGTCTGTGCAGGTTTGGCACAACAGATTCTGTAAATCAGAATGGTTTCTAAAATACAACCAGACAGTGTTGAACATTCTGGTCTGTGTTGTTAGTGGGGATCTATACACACCCATACTGTCTGAAATGTTCCGACCGTTCCGTCACTGGGCTGTACTGCATACCTCCTGAGCTGCAGCTTTTAAAACTGTATTAACCTTGTAGAAAAAAGAACTTTCAAAATTCTTCAAGATTCAAGTTTTTTCACAGGTAATATTGCTAAAGCAAGATAATAGTATCTGTAAAGCTAAAGCACGTCTGTCCTTTAGGAGGAAACCACAATTCTAGTTTTTCTGTACTCTTAACTATTAGGGATGGTGACTTCAGCTTTATTTACCAACGGTTCCTTTTGTTTTAAATTAAGATTGAGAGGGAGTCTGGCACTACTGGCACTTTTCGGGTGCACAAATGCTCTGTCTCGCGAAGAATTATATTTATATAAAAATCTGTCGTTTTAATTTCATTGATGAAAAGCTGAAGTAAGAGTCAGTTGACATCCAGTCTTTTGCTGCTTCTGTTTTGTGAGCAGCAGCGCTGAGGCAAGTACAATCATGTGGCTTCCAGCCTTCTGGTCTCAGACATCGATATTAAGCCGGGGAATGTTGCCGGGTGGCCGAACTGGATCCAAGCACACGGGCCTGTCTGTGCACCCCGTTCTGCATCTTTAAACGTAACGAACATGACTGACAGAGATCAGCTCCTGCCGTCCTTGGGGAGCACAGTGTAGGTCGCCTCCATGCCCGCGTGGATGTGGTCGGTGACGTGGCAGTGCAAGAGCCACGTTCCAGGGTTCTGGGGGGTCATTTCCACGGTTTGAAACGTCCCAGGGAACAGATCAAAGACGTCTGCCCGGTAAACCCCTGTTTGCTTCAGGACAAAAGGAAACAAGGGTTAAACAGCGTGGGATGAGCAGGCGGCAGTAATCTCAGCTCCTTTTTATGCGTATTCCCACCAAGCTTTCCAATCACAGTTGAGTGGAAGGACACCTGCTGTAGGTCCTTTCTACAGAAGCATCACTCTGTGCATCTGCTTCATGCTTAAGAGATTAATAAACTAGCAGCTAAATGGAAATGAAGGGAAACTGCAGCTGTTCTCCTGCCACAGCCATGAACGTCCACAGCCGCCTGCTGCAGCGACTCGGGAGGTTCCTGGTGCTTAGGGCAGATACTTTCCGTCTCCTGTATGTTCATCGGATACAGGTTTAGGGCATAAAAACCTTACGGTCAAATCACAAGTCCTGCTTTATATCGTAACACCTGACTTTACACCAGAGATCTGTGGTCCTCGATCCTGAACACACCAGAAATGAGGGGACAGAACCTGCTGTTACCTTGTAGTGGAAGCTGTGGCCGTGGAAGTGTGCCGTGTGAATGTCCACCTCATTGCCCATCCCCATCAAATACCAGCTCACTTTGTCTCCAACATGCATCGTCAGACCGTGTAAATTTCCAAACACCTTTCCGTTAATGGCTAAAAAGAGGGAAAGAGCAAGACAGAGAAAACAAGATTTTGTGTATTGTTATTTTCTGAACTTTAATAGAATACAAGATCTGAGAGCCAATGTCAGGCAAAATTAACGGCTTTGGTATAAAAAACAAAACAATTGGACAGCGTATAATGAATGGGCTTGATCATATGCCATATTTAACTAGAAAATAAGACGTAGTTAAGAGTTCTTCACTGTACACCACAGCAAATACTGCAGCTCTTTGCAGAGGGTGTGTGTTAACGGGACGTGCTTTCGGCACGCACATTGCCTTTCCAACTTATCCAGAACTGTTTGCTAACATCAAATCTGTCCTGGTGGACAGCAGGATGACCATGAGCCAGCACTGTGCCCTCGTGGCCAAGAAGGCCAATGGCATCCTGGGGTGTATCAGAAGGGGGGTGGTCAGTAGGTCAAGAGAGGTTCTCCTCCCCCTCTACTCTGCCCTGGTGAGACCGCATCTGGAATATTGTGTCCAGTTCTGGGCCCCTCAGTTCAAGAAGGACAGGGAACTGCTGGAGAGAGTCCAGCGCAGAGCCACAAAGATGATTAAGGGAATGGAGCATCTCCCTTATGAGGAAAGGCTGAGGGAGCTGGGTCTCTTTAGCTTGGAAAAGAGGAGACTGAGGGGTGACCTAATTAATGTTTATAAATATGTGAAGGGTGAGTGTCAGGAGGATGGAGCCAGGCTCTTCTCTGTGACATCCAGTGATAGGACAAGGGGCAATGGGTTCAAGCTGGAACATAGGAGGTTCCACTTGAATATGAGAAAAAACTTCTTTACGGTGAGGGTGACAGAGCACTGGAACAGGCTGCCCAGAGAGGTGGTGGAGTCTCCTTCTCTGGAGACATTCAAAGCCCGCCTGGATGCATTCCTGTGTGATCTGATCTAGGTGTTCCTGCTCCGGCAGGGGGATTGGACTGGATGATCTTTCGAGGTCCCTTCCAATCCCTAACATTCTGTGATTCTGTGAAATCAAAGTTTCAGATTTCATTTTCACTCTTTCTCTCCTCAAACTTTCAATGTGGGACCATTTTTTATAGTAAAAAAAAAAAAGACAGTGTTTTCAAATAGTTTGAGTGAAATTTTTCAGGCCTTCCACCCTGGAACCAGAAATTCAGAGGGGATGAGAAAGTCAAATTTATATGCAGTTCTTTCAAATACATAATTACAGTAACTAAATTGGGTAACATACCGTGCATTTTGTTACTTTCAAGGAATTCCTCATCCTCTTTGTCAACAAGGTGTGGGTTAGTAGAATAGGTTTTAATGTTTTCATCCAAGTACCATGATTCATTTTCATCAAAAACCATAAAAAGAAGAGCAAATTGAACTTTCTTTTTAGCATGAAATGATGGCAAATAATGGTTATGACACACAACAAGTGTGCCTATTAATCCACTGTAAGTGTCCTGAAATTACAAATCAAAAGTCATATAATTACAAGATGTGACTAAGCACAAGCACTTTTAATGACAGACATGAATTCTCTCTACTATTTTTACAGCTGTCAATATCTGGGATTAAAGGCAGCCAGTCCCAGACAAACAAGGCTATTCCTTCACTGTTACATGCCACCCATGGACTAGGAGAGTAACTGCCTCTTCTTCATCTCTTGCTAGAAATAAACATTTGTTCAATTTTAATTTCTTGCTCATCTTTTATTTCCAAATTCTTTGTAGGTTGTGGAATTTTGAGCTTGCTTTCCATTCAAAATATACTTATTGACAAGAAGTGTTTGCCAAGACATTAAGTAAAGAATACATTGATTTCTGTTAAAAAATATTATCAATGTCAGGTTAATGGGTGCTTGTACAAAAATGGCAGGTTTATGTCCCACGGTTGCATGTTAGTTTTCCTGCACACGACTGATTAGATATGGGCAAGCTGCAAGGTGTTAGTTTTAAGAAGGAAATCTGAGTGAGGTGACCAGCAGAGAACAGGGGAGGGAGCACGCGGGGCTGCAGCTCTCTGGTTCTGCCCTGACTCTTGGTTATTCAAGAGACATTTAAATCCGGAGGTATAGTGATGGGGGAATGATGTGACAGAGAAAGCAGAAAGAGTTTTGAACTCATCTCCCTTTTGCTGTGAGTGTATTTGTGTTGAAGTCCTGAACAAAACCCTTTAGATCGGTAAGAATATACCTTAATGATGTCCACCGTCGAGTGGTACGCCCATGCGATGCAGTGTGGGTCTCCTCTCTCGGAACCAGATCTCTCTGGGATTTGCCAGACATACGTTTTTGTTTCACCTGAATTAAACAAATATTGACAACTTTCAGAAGTTTTCTGTGCGCTGACCTATAAGAGGTCATCCTGAAACAGATGTTATCTCCATTTACAGTTTATGTTTGTCTGCAACTTCCGCTTCCCAATCCCTCTCCTGGCTGGCTTCTTGTTATTTCCCTTCTGCAGGTCCCCGACTCCTCTTGCCAATGTTTTATTTCTGTGTGGCTGCACTGTCCAGTTCACCATACTTAATAAAAACAATTTTATCCTTTGTAAAGATCACAGAGGAACTTCTGAAATAACAGCTAGCACAAGCCGTGCTCTCCCTGTGAAGCCAAATCTGCTTCCGTGACCGGTGCAGCCACGCTGCGTCAAAAAGTCCCTGATCAGTCAAGGGCTCGGACACACAGCAATCGGGACATTTTAATTGCTGAAATATTTGTCATAATCAGCATCAAAAATTTAAGAACCCAAGGTAAAAACAAACAAACAAACAAAACCAAAGTCTTTCCTGCTATCCTAAAAGGAAACCCTGCTAGAAGGCTTGATGGCACCTGCTGGAAATGAACAGGGGTGGTTTGATACCTGGGTTTGTCACAGCAGCAGGGCTATCTGTTTTCACTCCGTGGGCGTGTATAGAATAAGGTCTTGATGCCAAGTTCTTGAAAACTATTGTAATTTTATCTCCAATATTTGACATAAGCAGTGGCCCTGTTGGATTGAGGAGAAAGATTGACTTGGTTTTACAAAAGGTCAGAGCAGAGGGCGAGAGAGAGTTTGCTGTGTTCAAATACAACGTTGGCTTATAATTCAACTAAAAACCACACACAGCTGAACACAGCTGATGTCATTCCTGCGCCAGCTCGAGTGGCTGCCATGAGGTATCTCAGTCGAGGCCCCAGTTTCAAAAGCTCCGAGCACCTGCTGTGTGTTTGGAGTCAGCTTGGGGGCTGCTGCCCAGCTTTATGCTGACTTTGAAAACACTGACCTGAGACCAGGCAGCGAACCAGAAGGGTCTTTTCTTGTAAAGCAAGCAACGTAATCTTGCAAGGAAAGCACCGTAATAAAAGCAGAAATTCTGTGTGGGTAGAACTATGCTCAGTATTATTCAGAAAGTATCTTCTGCATTTTTCACAGTTTCAAACCTGAACTTCTTGATGACTCTACCTTGAATTTCCAGGTGCTGCTCCTCCTCTGCTCTGTTTTTGGGAGTACTGAATGTCTGATCAGTGTACTCACGATATACCACCTTCTTGTATTTTGAGCCAATGAATTTGTCTTCTTTATTTAAAAATGGATTGCCAGGGCTTAAAAAAAAAAAAAAAAGAAAAGAAAACCGAGATAAGAATGTGTCATACATTTCTTTATGTATTTTAAAACATCTTTTGCAGGTGTGTCCGTTAGCCATAAAAACAAAAATCCAGCTCTGTGAAACCATAATCTTGTAGACCACTGGTATCTTCAACATGAAAACATTCTTGCTAAGCTAGGAGGTTTAAGGTTAAAAAAAAACCCTATAAACAGAAAAAGTCTAGATAGTAATTGAGAGAACATTGAGTGCTCAGTCTGACAGAGATTTCAAATGGCAAGAAGTCATCCAGCAACTTGCATACTGAAAAACAGAGCCCTCAGTGACTTCTGTAGATCTGAAATGAAGCCTAAAACTTTTAAAGCTTAAGTGCCTTGCTGAAATGAAATGTGAGGGACTGATTCTCTGGTGAGATCATGGGGGCTGGAGACAGTAGGGAAAAAAAGTCTGATAGCAGCATTAGTCTATATTATTTGTGCTTAGAACTAAGAGAGAGTCCAGTGTGGTACGCAGGGCAAGGAAATGTGTTATCACACTGAAGAAAAAATAGAAAATGCAATTAAGTCTATTTAAAAAATAAAGGCAATTTCAATCTACTACTTTAATGTCAAATGACGTTATGCAGGTGGAACACAGAAATTCATCAGCTCGTTGTTTAGCCTCTTCTGCTGGTTGGCGTGACTTGTGTGGTCCAATCGGTTCCTTCTCACTGAGATTCAAGTGCTGGGAATAAAACACCAAGGTGACAAGCTTCATAGCAGTGGATCTGGTGTTCTGTAAGCTAATGAAGGAGAGGTGAGTAAAAAAAGAACTTCACTCAGAACATGTGAAAATGAGACAAAGACGTTACATATTGTAAGTAATCAAATATCAGGACAAAGTAGTAATTGTATCTGCAACTTAATGAACATCTTAATCATTCCACATCAAGGACTATACCAACATCAGCAAATAATAAATGCACATGGACTGTCCAGAATTCATTAAAATCTGCAGCTGCCCCGCAGGAGATTTGTGCTGGACCATTGCACGAACATCTTGCCGTCTGGCTCACAGTTACACAGCGACATTACTGAAGAAGGACCCACAAATTCAAGTGAGCCCTAAAAATGCATATGTAAAGAAAGTAAGTCTAGAAAACCCTGGAGAAGGAAAAGGTTCAGAGAAGTGAGTTGCTCCTTTGCTTTTTTGCATTTTTTCCCTTGTGTATATTCCCAAGTACCTTTCCTCGTGGTATTGATGCCGCTCAAATTCCCACGTCCTGTTAGGAGAATAGTCCCATTCAACTTCCACTGCAGCAATATAGTAAGTCTTTTCGTGCAAATACATCGATACATCCACATTCCACCAGTGGCATTGCTTCACTTTGTAGTTCTGCTTCATGCCCCCTTTGTAGTGATCTGCTGTCAGGCAGGACACTTCAAAAACTCCTAGAGGTTGTACAAGAAACAAAGACTTGAGGAGAAAAATTCGTTACCTGTCTTGATTTAGTGCTTAGAGACTGAGACACTGGCTACTGCTCATGTGAGACCCAAATTCTTTGTGTAGAATGGCTACTTCCAGTAGTAAAATTCAGCATACAAAGGAGACAGAAAAATCGGGGATTTAGCATTAAGAGCTTACGTCCTATGAACACAAATTTGCTGCCATTCAAACAGAGCTGTACACAGTTTTAGCACACAAACGATAAAGTATCAGCTCTTTAAAGCTTGTCTCTAAGCATAAAGTGCTCACAGTTAAGCAGTACCTAAACTAGGAACAGGATTTTTAAACGACATTTACCTTCGGAATCAGGCTGCATCACAGCTGTAAGAAACGTATGTGGAAACAGATTTGCTGTATCCCTTCTTGTTCCTTTAGTTATGAATGTGTTTTCTGAAAAGTATATGCCATGGACATCGACTTCTGACCCCAAGCCCATCAGATGCCAGGACACCACACTTCCTTTACACATCTCAAGACCAGGTTGATTTCCGTACATATAACCGTTAATGGCTGTAGAAGATTTCAGGAAGCAAAACCCACCTTGATTAACACATTACTTAATTCTGCAATACAGATTAAACAATGCACACTTCAGGTGTAATGTGATGGCTTAGACTGACGGAAATATCAATAATAAAATCCTTTATCACGTCAGCAATATTAGAGCATCAATTGAAGCAAAACAGCTTTTAAAACCCAGTGTCTAAAACCAATTTCTAACTGCTCTGCTTTCCAGTGTCCAAAGCACAGGTAGCCGGCTTGACCAGCTGGGACCTCCCTGCTTTACACCCACGAGCATGCAGATGCAGACAGCATCCTTCCTGCCGCCCTGCCAGACCCTCCGGCCACCCGCTGGAGGACACCTGAAGTGTTTAGTTTGAGTTCCTGATCCTGCCCAGCTGCTCCTGTGCAGAGCTTTCAGAGCCTGGACCTCACCGGTACCCGAACGCTTGGTGTCAAGGCTCGTACAGAGGGGTAATGCCCCGGGGGCAAAAATCTAAGAAAGAGCACAAGCACATGTGTTCAAAGATGAGGACTTATTTGCAGGGCTAGGTACTGAAGATAGAAGTGTTACTTCACATGACAGTTAAAAGACATTTCTACAGCAGCAAAATGCCATCAATGTGCAGGTCAGCTCTGCTCTATGGAAGAAGCAAAGACCCACTGCAGGGGGGCCGCAGTGCTGGAAAGGGATCCAGGGGCAGCATTCAAACATGGTTTTGTTTCCAACAGAAACAAATGAAATGTCTCTGCCACTATCCAGTTTCCCAGTCTCTAACATGAGATCACAAAAGTAAAAACCTTATTGTAGAAATGAATATTTGTCTAACTAATAATTTTCTTACAGTGCATTTTGTTGGACTCTTGGAAGTCCTCGTCATCTTTGTCAATTTTATTAGGATCTAGTGTAAACATCAAGATATTGTCATCCAAGTACCAGCTCAGGTTCTCATCAAACACTGTGGCGAGTAGAAAAAACTCCATGTTCACTTTTTTCTGTTGAGAAGAAACAGCACAAAGGAAAACAGAAATAAGTGAATCGAAAATGTCAGGAAAAAAATTCAACGCACATAAAAATTTCAGAGTATAAGTCACAAAGCAGGACAGATGTATCCATTGATACTTCATTCTGATAATCTCAAAGATCTCTAATTGCTGTATCTCATGACTAGATATCTGCTGCTAACGCTCATTCTACCAGCAGGAACCACCTCTGGAAATGAATGTGTGCTTTGGTCTCTAACGTCTCTGCCTTTTCCAGTCATTCTCATCCTGGTCGAGATTCAAACGCTAGTGCTTGCTCAGTGTGATGGTGCTTTCACAGCCTGTCTATCTGGAGACAGACTGAGTTTCCCCTTTTTTTTTTAAAAAAAAAAAAAAAAGAAAGAAACCCACTTTCTTCATTTTGTGTTCCCCTCAGCACATGGGCAGGACTGTGATGAGTGGTCCCTAGTGTGGCTGGCCCCGAGGGCACCCGCCGTGCAGGAAGAGGAAGCAGATTCAGCCACAGGGATGCAAGTGCTTCCGTTTTCCTTCTCTGACTGACCTGTTTCCCAGAAGGAAGCAGAGCTCCTTTCCTGCAGACCAGGAGAGGACCCACCAGGCCAGAACTGGTGTCTCTGATGGTATCCACAGATGAGTAATAAATCCAGGTTAAACAGTCAGGATCCTGGTCCGTGGGGCCCACGTCTTCTGGCACGTTCCACTCGTATGTAAACGTGGCCCCAGGACTCACATGGGTGGCTGCAGACTCGGCACCTGCTACAGAAACCAACATCAGGAATTATGCCTAAAGAACGTTGTTCGTGTTGTCACCTTTGGCACATCAGCACGCACGACCTCGTGCCTGGTGGTGCGGGGTCCCACCGCTGGGCGTACCTCTGGAGGCAGCGCCGTACAGTGACCCCTCGTTGCTCTTGCGGTAGCTCACGCCATGGGGCTTGATGCTAAATGGGCGGCTGGCGTTGTTCCGGAAGGTCACCCTGATGCTCTCACCCACTTCAGCCTTGATGACAGGTCCTAGGGAAGAGCACAGGTCTAGTGAGAAGGTGTTTCGGTCGAGTGACGCACAGATCACTGCACGCTGACGGCGATCAATGGCTGGCTGCTTCTCCCGTCGCACGGGGAGCTGCCCTGGGCCTGTGTGGCCACAGACCAGATCCCTGGTACCCGACCTGAATTGCATGTCAGCCCAGCAGCACCTGGGCTGCTCCGTCCCCAGCTCTCAGGGACCCCCAGCGACTTGCAGGACAGGGACACGAGTGCCAACCTCGGGCTCAGGGCAGAGCCGGGCCAGCAGCAGCCGGGTCACAAGCAGGGCCGGCCCGGCCTTGTGATTCAGAGCCTGACCTTGGGAGACCACGGCATATGCCCACAGGCAGGCTGGGGACCAGCACAGCATTGCCTTTGGGAGCTTTCTCACACCTGGGCGTGGGCCTTGGAGGAAGCCGCGAGCACCAGCATCTGCAGGAGGCAGGGAGAGCCGAGGGCCGCTCTTGGCGGCAGAGGGGCACCGCGGGCGGCCGGTGGATGTGAGTTTTCTCCCATAAATCCTTGACGTGAAATAATTTTAGATATCTTACCTAAGAGACCAAGATGCACTTCCTCTGGGAGCCTTTCTTTATGTTCAGTGAAAGAACCATCTGTGTATTCTTTGAAAACGGCTTTTTTATAAGAGCCACCAATTCTTGTCTTACTTTGTTCAAAAAATACGTGAGATTCACTGTGCAAAAGAAATTGCAACAGAAGCAAACACGCTGGCATTAATACTTAAGCAGAGGTGAGGACAATGAGAAATTCTGCTTAGAGGTCAGTTCTACCATAAGGCGTACGTCATTTACCACGTTCATATCAATTCTGCTTGGAAAGCAAAACTTCTTAGAAGCGTTTACCTGTCAGTGATTAATTCTTGTCCTGTGAAACGGTTCGTTGCAGACGGGCCGTAGTTCCAGATGATCTCTTCGGCAGCGATGAAGTACTGTCTCACCTTTGTACTCTCGTTGCGATGCGCTGTGGAGTTCCTGCAATCTTTCACTTCAAAAAGGGCCTGCATGCCACCTGGGAAAACAGGGAGGTAGAGAAGACTAGGGAGATGGAGCTGCGCTTTGTTTTCTCTCTTCCTGCTTCCAGTAGCTCTCCTCTTCCCTGGAGAATTCCCGTTCCACTGACGGACGGATATCCAAATCACAAATGAAAAGGAAGAAGATAGAGAAGAATGTAGAGAGAACAGAGAGAGCCCTTTTACAGCTAGGGACTAGGCCAGTGTGGAGGATTTAAGTCTCACCCAGGATGCTGCTTGATGTGACAGCTCTTCCAAAGCTTACCACCTCTGTGTGGTTGAATGAGTGGGCTAAGCGTAAGTGCTGTTCATAGCAGAATTTTCAGATCTTGGAGAATGATTTTGAGTTCTGTGTTCTTTCCTGCTTTTGTGACAGATTATTTCTCTACCTCACTTATGGGGATATAGATCAGGGAAAAGTGGGATATAAAGCCTGGAAAAGTGTGGGATTAGTTTCTAAATATTTCAGATGGTTCACAAACGCCGGGAATACAGGAAGAGAGATGCAGGTCATCTCTGCTCATTAGCCAAGGCACTTTCCAGAACATGTCTTTGTCAGCAGGCAAGTCAGCCTGCCTGTCCTTTGCCCCTGGCCCAAACATGGAATGAACTCAAACTTTTTTTTTGGCAAACAGAAAATAGTGATTAATTACCCTCACTAAGAGGCAAACATGATGCTATTGTTTGTCTAAAGTTGGGGCTTGCAGAAGTGCAGCTGTGCCAATGGCTGCCGGCTGATAACAATTTCCATTACAGACAAGAATTTCCTTGATTTCCACGGCTATGCGCTCAAGCCCATCTCACACACTTCTAGGCATTCCAATTACTGTAAGAGCTTATTACCTAGAGGAGAATATCGTCTGGCACATAACCAGGTGGGGAGTGCGGCAGTAAACAGTGACTCAGTAACAGTGACCCAGTAACTGTCAGCTCAAACTCAGAATTCTGATCACTGAAACCTCTCCCGTACCTACGATGTGGTCATTCACCTCGCAGCCAAGCAGCCACTCCCCAGGACTCCTCGGTATCATGACAGCATCAACAAACGTGGCTGGGAAGAGGTTGATAGTGTCAACTCGATGATGCCTCTCTATTAAGGTCTGTCCGTGAAAGTAGGCTGAATGGACGTCAGCCTCGTTGCCCATGCCAAAAAGGTGCCATTTCACCTTGTCTTCCACACACATCCTCAGGTCCGGGACGTATCCAAACACGTAGCCGTTGATTGCTAAAAGAAACAATATTTATGACAGTTACCTTCACAGACCTGAGGATCTTTTCTTCAAAAGCAGGTGTCATGCAGCCATTCCTCTCTTCTCCAAAACAGAAAGAGGTTCAACACAAAACCCCGCGACTTAGGAAGTGTCTGCACAACTACCTGCACGACCAGCCGTTCCTGCTGTGATTCTGAAGCCATGTCAGGGCCAAACGTGTCATCTTTGTTGACACTAACAGTAAAAACTGTTTTTCTGAACTGAGGTATTACAGTAGGGAATTCAGGACTAAGAGCACAGTAACACAACTCTGCTTAGGGAGCCTGGGAAATTGTCCTGGCAAAGAGGTTCTTGGCCCTTAAGAATTTTATATCACAGCTCCAAAGGTTTGATTGTACAATACTTGCCATCACTTTTAAAATTTATTTTTACTTAAAAGGAACATTCTTAATCCTCCAAGAAAAAGCACCACTTAAAAAAAAAAAGAAATTATCTACAGTTCATCTTTAAAAGCGACAACATATAAAAATATTACTTCACCACATCAGTGACAAGCAACGTTAATATAACATTCTCTCACAGTGCATTTTATTGCTTTCCTGGAAGTCCTCATCGTCTTTGTCAACTTTGGAAGGCTCAGAACAGTATGTCCTGATATTATCCTCTAGATACCAGCTGAGATTTTCATCCATCACAGAAAACATAAGGATAAATTCAGCATCAAAGTGTTCAGCAGCGCTGTTATTCATTGTATCTGAAAAATAAAGTGGTATATTCAAAGTCTTTTGCAACTGAGTCTTCTCATCAGTTTTTAGTATCAGTAGGGCTGGTCACTGTTTACTTCATATTTTGCCACTTTTCGTGAGTGTACACATAAGCTTACAGGCATCAGTTTTGATAGATACTATAAAATAACTTTACCAGGAATAAATATTGTATGTGATAAGATTACAGTAAATCTGTTTCTCATGTCAGTGTTCACACATCCTTTCACTAGCGTGAACACATCTCACTCATATGGATTTGTGGACAAACTATTCTGCAAATAATATTCGCTGCCATACACAAAATCAAATTAACTGTAATCTCTCCTAGTAAATTATTTCACTGATATTTATCAATAAACACCATCAATCACCTTGCATATGTATTTATTTACTTATTTATTTGCGATGTACCTTTCCTGCAAATTATTAGAGGCCCAACAAGCCCTGAGGCAACGTCTCTTGGAGCATCGATGTGGGAGTGGTAAGCCCTGGTGATGCAGTCTGCATCTCCGTCAGCAGGACCCTGATCTTCTGTCACGTCCCACGTGTACGTGTACTGGCCTCTGGGCTCCACAGCATCATCTCTCTTTTGCAAGTCTGTCGTGTTGTCAGGATACAAAGCACCTGAAAAATGCCGCACAGCTGCCATTAACACAGCACATCCGCAGGCGGTGTCCGGACAGCACCCGCCGAGCTTTAGAGCTGACTACACACGGCAGTAACATGGACTGAACATCTGAATACAGGTAAAAAAAAAATCTTTAAAACCAGGTGAGTGGATCTTTTCCTTGCCTTTAGGAGTCTCTTCATTTGCCTTTTAATTCCATGGGAGTGCTTCGATTAATGTCACATGAAATATAGTTGTTAACTTATTAGGAGGGCACTATGTACTTCTGCTAAAAAAAGATAACAGTTCAAATATTTGTAAAACATTTCTTAATCTTGGAAACTATTTCAAAATAATGCGTATGTCCTCAAGGAATAGACGTGTTGCTGGAATGAGAGCTACAGAAAAAATGTAAACATTGCTCTAAAAAGTGGATATACTGCAGCATAGCACACTATTTTAAACTGACTGTGTCCTTTTTTTAGATCTTTATTTACTCGATCAGTCTTCTCTCTGATGAGGGATGGTTAACTTTAGACAAATTCTGGCACAGAACCTACTCGAGCTTACCTTCATTTTCCTTTGTGTATGTTACACCATGTGGGTGCAGCGTGTAGTTTCTGGAAGCGAAGTTTTTCAAGTGAACGATAATGGAGTCTCCAACTTCTCCCTTAATGATGGGGCCTAAAAAACCCAGCCAGGAGGGTTTGTCAACTATCTCGTTGTACAAGTGATTGGTGTACTGAGTGTAGACAGCCTTCTTGTACGTGCTGCCTATCCTCTGTGGTCCTCTTTTGAGAAAGACTCCAGCCTGCCTGTAAAGAAAATACAAACACATCTGTAGTGTCGATACTTGTTTGAATTGTGTTAATTAGCAGGGTCACAAATGAAGACCAGCCCTCCGTAGCGCCATGCACAATTGTATCTGGGCTTAGGGGCAACTGTGTCTTCTATCACAAAGAGTTAGGCACCCAAATAGAGACTAAATATTATGCACCAACCTGAATTTTTTCTACCTGTTTTGTAGGCTGAAGATAAGGGTATTTGATACAATTTTGGGCAAATTTGATAAGGATAAGGCAAATAATAGATCTTATTGCTTAAAACTTCTGTGCTTGCATGCTGAAATTGGTGTATAATTTTCCATGGCCTGTTAAAAATAATAATTTCATCACGCTGTTATGCTGACTGTATAGTCCTTGCTCCACTGCAATGAGGAGCAGAGTTTTCAGCTGTAAAATACATTTAAGATGTCTGGACATGAGCAGAACTTCAAGGTGCTGCTAAGGTCCAGCATGTGCAGGGCAGGGGGCATGCAGGGTGCTGAAATGAGTGCGACCAAGCCCTCAGCTTGCTCACTGGTCATAGATGAAGAAGAATCACAGCCTCAGTATGGATTTGTGCTAAGAAGTCTCATTTTCACAGATTCAGCCCAAGAATATCCAAACAGGTTACCTGAGAGCAGGGAATTAGCAATGGCCTCCTAAGTGCCTCAACTGCTGGACCATTGCTTCTCTCAACTAACAAAACACATTAAAAATGAGAGCTTGGTGAGTGAGGAAACAGCCTGACCCATGGGCTAAAATGAGACTGATGGAGACGATGATTCCGACACGTGGCATCAATGCTCCGAACCACGAGGCCGCTGGGGACGTGCTGCCCAGGCACCACCAGCCACAGGGGCCACCGCTCATCTCTGACAGCGATCGACTGGGGATGGCTTCGGGGCCAGCCTCTGCCTGTGCGGAGGGCCAGGTGCCTTTCAATAAACATTTTAGTCTCCGAGAAGCGTTGTCTTTGTGTGTCTTCTGTTCACGAACTGCCGTGGTGAGAGATGCTGCCAGCGCCGGCTGTTCAGACCTGTGGTGCTGCTGTGGGCTGATGCTCTTTGCCCAAGCTCTAGAGCCTCCTTGGAGACAAATCCTCCTGCACATCTCCCTGCCCGTTTCAGGAGGACCAGCTGTGGAAGTAAACCTGCTCCAGGAGGAGGCAATCCTGGGAGACAGGGCGACACTGCCTGAGGTCCAGCAGCCTCCTGGTTTCCCATCTTAGCCAGCCAGCCTGGTTTTGTATTCCCAGCTGGCCGTACGGGGAAGCAAGTTAATATTGCCCAAAAATGTGAAGTATTTCCCACAAAGCTGAGCATTGTTTGAGCACATGGGGAAGGAATTGTTTGTACCTTGGCAAGCACAGATCTGAAGTGTAATTAAAATGCCAGTTCAGAGCTCCACGAAACGTGGAGAGCATAAACTTAGTCGCAAAGGCTCAGCTACTGGAAGTCTGAGTGCATGAAACTTTTTAGCCACAAATTAAATAAAACAAACAGGTTATGGCTCTTCTTGGACTGTTTAAACAGCTACCATTTGATTGTGGAGTATTCCTTCTACCAGGTACACCGCATGCTTCCCTTCCCCTGCTCTTCACTGCCTCTGTAAATATAAATCTCTGTACAAGCAGAACCTCACAGTTGAAGAGTTTGGGAGGAGAAGAAGAATCAGAGAAGCTGGAAATGAAAAGTAAGATAAAAGGGACCAGCTCCACTGCAGGCATACAACCACTGAAAGACTGGAAAGTGCAGTGAATGGTGGTGGCTTGTTGTATTGCAGCACTGCTCTGCAGCTTTCAGACAAGATGCCCTGCTTCCATCATTTATCAGAACTACTAGCCTGCTGAATCACTGGCAGTGTCTTACATCTCCATAAGTTTATAAGTAAAAAAAAAAAGTTGACTGCTTCATCTCATGCCTAATGAAGTGAGATTATGGCTGAGGTATTATTGTTGACTCTCACTAGAGAAAACAAACCACAGGAAATCTTCTAATCCCTCATCCACAGGCTAAAATGAGAACTGTATTTTTGAGATTTTTCCTAATTTCTGATTTCTCTCTTCTTTTTATTTTAGTATAGTCCTATTTCGTTTTAAAGGCACTGAAAAAAATGGAAGGAACATTTTTCTCTCTCAACTATTTCTCTGATGCTTTTACATCTGAGTTTTCTTTATTGACTCTTCACATCCTCAGGGTGCTCCCCTCCTCCTCACCACACTTATCCTCATCCTGCTCATCACACTCACTCTGCACAGGACCCTCCCTGTCTTGTAACAAGCCACCCAGCTCCCCCGCTGTGGATGGAAGGACCTGGCTGTGCCGCTGCACCAGTGACAATGGCCACTGCCAACAATGAGTGTCTAGAATGGAAACCTGTGCCCAGCAGGGAAGCGTTAAATTTGTCAAACTTCTGCGTTTAAAAAAATAAGAGCAAAAGTCCTCCCTTCAGCACTGGCTACTTAGCCATTCAAAATCAAACATCATTAGATATTCAGACTCTTTTTCTAGACTCTAATTAGTAAACATTTCATTGCAACAAATTCATGAGAATCCTACATATCCTGATGCTTTTAATTAACAGATCATTGGAATGCAATTCTCAAAATCAAAATTCCCTTAAATCTTTGACAGAACAGCCACTGACACCAACATAATCCATTTCACTGCCTTCGCCAGGTTTTCAGTCTGGCCCCAGTGTCTAAAGCAGACAGTGCTGTAAAATCAAACTCAACCAGTGCAAATCGTTTTACTTACTCTTCTTCTGCAAAAAGCTGTCCAGAGACCATATCGGTGTTGCCAGGGGCATAGTTCCACACTGTCTCTGTAATGCCGATGTAGTACTCCCTGTTCACTGCCCCAGCTCGGCAACAGCAAAAAAACAGCAAGCAGCTGAGGAAGAACAACTTCATCCTGCGTTCGTGAACCTTGTGGAAAATGCGAAATAAAAACACAGGACGGGCACCTGCAATTTCCCTTTATATGTTCTTGTCTCTCCCGCCCCCCACCCTCTTTGCCCCCCTCCCTGCTCCTGTTTGCTCCGGTGGACACAATAAAACGTTGCACAACGTCTGTGTGTGTCAGGAGTAAACAAAAGATTCTGGTAATCTCGTCAGTTCAGATAATCTTCAAAGAAATTTTTTCAGTTTCTGCCAACCTACTATCAATCACAAATTACCATTCAGACTGTTATCGGACTGTAAATCTTCAGCTGAATTGAAACTGTGGATTTAAAGGGATTTGCAGATTTGAGCTTAATTACATTCTTCGCTATCTTTATAATTCTCGCTATAGCTGGCGTACTACTGCAAAAATAACTCCTGTGGCGTGCGGCACAAGAACTTTTCAAGCCGTGGAGAGGAGGGCAGGGGTCTGCTGCCCTTTCCCCCCTCCCTTCTCCGCCACGGTCGCTGCTGTCCCCCGGCACAGCCGCGCTTTGCGCTGAGGCTCCATCTCCAGGGGCGCGGGGCTGGGTCCGCAGTTCGCCCACGTCCCCAACCTGCGTGGCACCCGGAGATGGAAAGGGCCGGCTGCTCACGGCGGGAGGGGGGAGATGTTTGCTTCTCCTTTCCAAGCAGTTTTAGCATTGTCCAAACGGAGAGGAGGTTCAGAAATGCCGCAGAATTAGCTCCCCGTGTTATCTCCCCCCTAGTCTGTCACCAGACAGGGTGAGCCACATTCTTCAATGATTAAAGACACAATAGATGTAGAAAGCTCGAGATAATCTTAACTGTTACCATTATCTAAATGTACTGCCCGGGGGCAGAAGGCTAAACTTTTGCTGTGGTCAAGTTCTGTAACAGTTTGTGCCCGTTAGTCTGATTGAAAAATAAGAATAGGACCTTAAACAGGATGTTTAAAAAACACCTAACTAAAGTTTGCAGCTGCATTTTTTTCAAGCATCCATTACATTATAGTTGTGTCTGAAGCTTCAGACATACAAAGCCACCTGTAAACTTACAAATTCTAAAGCCTTCAGTGAAAAAATATATATCTTCAGTCACTCGGGAATTCTTACAAAAATCTATTCTGTGCTCTGAGCACTGACAGTCACTCTCATTCTAAATTACACTTTTCATTTTATGTCAACTTAAAAATATCTTTAATAACCACAATCTTCTTTGAAGTTATTTTTTAATGGTCAGAAAAATTATTATTTTGAGTAGAATACTAAGTTTCAGAACATAAGTTCCTTTAATGACATACAAATCTAAACCTTATTTTCCAGGACTGTGGTATACATATGAATTACCAATTTTAATCACTATTCATATTTAAAAAATCAGGCACTGTCAGAATAATCTCACCTTTTGGAAGCTCTACACATCTGCATTAAACGGAGGATTTTGCTGCTGTCTAAGTGGCTGTGGGCAAAGCCAGGTTTCGAAATCTGTCCAAATCTATGATGAAATTCTGGAGTTTCCCAGGTTGGTGTCAACAGGCTCAAAATTATTTCTGTAGGGTTTTTTGGTTTTTTTTGGCCATGCATAAAGGTCAGTGGTTTAGAGGAAAGATCAGCTTGCACAGGTTGCATATGCAATGAGAAAATGTTTAACTCCTCTTATACTACTTAAATTCAAAGTCATTCCTTAGTACCCAGCTAACAGAGTTGTTCATGGGTATGTGGCCTACTAATTATAATTAAATTATAATTTAAGTAGATATACAATATGATACATATTTAAGCCTAGGGGAAAATAAGGGTGCAGTTGCAAACAGTCCCCATTTTGTAATCAAGACTTTTTATCACACATGTTTGAATATCCATGCTACCTCGAATCATCCCCCAAAAGACTAGGCCCATTCCTAAACATCATTAATTTATTTATTTCTTCCCGCACCTTAACAGAAACTGAGCAATTAAAACTTTAGATGCATTCTTCAAATCCTATAGGAAGAAATCAGCTTTTCAAAACAATCTGGTAAATAAATATCAAGGCAAAATCTCAACATTGTCTTGAAACAGAATTAAATGACTGATATCCTCTATTTTTCTAAATTTTTTACAGCTGCCGTTTATTGTCTGATTTGCAGTTTTAACAGTGTTTTATGTTAAATGTAGACATAGCTGCATCCCACCGATTCCGATGTGATAGGGTTACGTGTATCCCTGCGAGTCTGAAGCAGGTATTTCACTTTCCTCTGGGTGCTCATTCTCTCGAAACCAGAGTGCTGGAGAGTCAAACGCTGCCCGTGCGGCTGCAAAGGAGCCGTATGTCCACTTCATTGTGAATCCTTGAATTTCCTTAATTAAATAATAATTGAGTAATTAAAAAGACTTTTTAGCTGCTAATTTAAACCAGATTATTATTTTCTGTCTGATCGTTATTGTCAAGCACGTTAGGGGATTCAGAGGAGTGTCAATAAGCCAGGACTGGGTGCTCGCTGGGCTCCCTCATACACTTCCTCATGCCACGTAATGCTTGATTAAAAAAAAAAGGAGTTTGGGTATAAAATAAAAAGAAACCCAGTTCAGCTGTTAACATGTATTAATTCTCATGGCTGACTCCAGAGCTGTGTGTCTGACCGGCCCGGGTGCCGTCCTGACAGCCGTACCGCAGGAAGGCTTATCGGCTTTCCTCAGTAATTGCTTTGTGCGGTAACGAACGTCCAGGATGGGACGAGCAGGATGGGCTGCTGCCTCTCGTGACCATCGTGGTCTGTCTGTAACCAGCAATCCTGGCTTCCTGCAGTGCACCAGGGAACAGCCCTCCTGACCCACCGCTTTGGCTCAGCCCCTGCCAACAACTCGCATCCCTATGTTCGGAACAAAGAGAGGGGAACACAAAAGCTTTCTATGGCAGGTTTAGAGCCGTTTATTCAAAAAAAGGTGATTTCAATACAAAAGCAGTTCCATGGTATTCAGAACAAGCTGGAGGGTAAAAAATGACGAGCCACGGCCAGGGACAACCACACACACTAGAAAACAACCAGAAAAACAGAGATGCCAAACAGTTCAAATAGCTTCATCCAAAATAGAGAGGCTTGAGAAAGAAAGATTTGAGACAAGGACTTTGTGTGTCTGTGCAGCACCCGAATCCATCCTCGTAAATGCTGGAGAAGCCATTTCTCTGTTTTTCTGGGGAGGAGGGAGAAGCAGCGACGGTTTCTGTGCCGTTTTCACAGAATCCTGGCCTGCAAATACAAAAGAGAGGAAGGAATTGCCCTCTTTTCAACTCAAATTAATACAGAAATGGTTTAACTGTTCAACATCCACGTCTGAGCTAAACCCGACACACGCTCGGGGCTCCGGAGTGACCCTGCTCCGCACCCGGGACCAGCTGACGGTGTCACTTCATTGCCTTTGGTGTTGCTTCATTGCCTTTTGGTGTTTTACTGCCTTTTGGTGTCACTTCATTGCCTTTGGACTCTGCTGGGGGCCTGGCGGGGGAATGTTCTGAGAGAAACCGCCCCAGCCGTGGCCCGGCTGCAGGCCGCTGTTGCAGTGAATTCCTACAAGTGCGTCCTTGCCTCTCGCCCACGGCCTCTGTGGCACCTGCAGGTCTCTGCCCTGTCCAACAGCGCTGGTCACCGTCACCAGCCCTCGTGCTGCAGAGGCACAGCCGTGCCGTCCTGCTGCCCCCTGCCCGCTCTGTCCTCCCCCCTGCCTGCTCTGTCCTGCTGTCCCCCTGCCTGCTCCGTCCTCCTGCCCCTCCTGCCCCCCCTGCCTGCTCCATCCTCCCAGCGCATCTGCGCACAGGGCAGAACTAACGCTGCTCCGTGCGGGTGTGCACGTCTGTACGTGTGTTCGTGCATCCGGGGGGGTGTGTGTGCTTGTGGAGTTGCTGCTCTTCCTAATTGGACTCTTTCTCGAGGGCGCTGTCGTCACTGGGGTTGCTGGCTGCATTAGGACACCGAGGTCTCCTTGGTGCCGGGTGGGTGGACAGGGGCGTCACTAGTCCGGTTTCTCCCTGCCTCCGAAGCCAGGGACGCCAAGCGCCGTGCAGCAACACGCAGGCTGGCAGCATCAGCTCCGGGGCTCCGAGCAATCCCTCTGCCCAAGGCAGAGCCCTCTCAGTCACAGTTTCAGCCACCTGCTGGGAACAGTGGACACTGGTGCCTGGATCACCATCGCTGCGTATCACCTCTTGCATCTTCTTGTTTGCTGTGAAACCCACACGTCCACCAGAATGACTTTAAACTGAATGTCACAGGAAAGGTGCCCAAAACCCTCTGCTGACAGAGGGGCCATGGACTCAGCATCAGTGCTGGATTCCCAGACACGTGTTTTCTTCTCAGTCCTAGCCTTCGAGGCCAGGATGAGCAGTCGCCAGTTGCGGTATACCACGAGGAGTCCGTGGGTGAATCAAACACACCAGGCTCGTTCTCAGTACATATCCTCTGGTAATAAAATGCGGCAGCATAGAGAATGCATCAGCCAAAGGGTGGGTCCTCAACCGAGGGAAACTGCTGGAGCTAGACAGACTTGGAGATGCTGAAGAAATTACTTCAGCTGTTGTGTTACCTGCACAAAAACAGAATAGGTCCCGCAGAGCGTCCGCTTCAGCTCAGCAGCCACTTTGAGAGAACAGATGATCAACTGCAGCCCGCTGAGAGCGATCAGAACAGACAGCAAGATGATGTTCCACTCCACGATGTTAGCGGGCTCGGTGCACCGAGACCAGGCGGAGTAATCTGTGAGGTACCTGTCGGAGAAAAGGAATGGGAAGTAAATAAAACGTGGTGGGTGCCCTTCAATTTTAATACACACTGTTGTACCTATAATACATAGAAAAACCAGACTGAGCTTTATACGCTCTCTGAGAGAACGTGTCTGACCATTGTTTCAGTGAAAAGTTCTTCCGGAAGAGTCACGTGGATGTTTCTTACCCTCCAGCAGTGTCTTTGAAGATATAATCCCATCCACCTGACGAATTGCAGAAGGGGCCTTGGATCAACCCCACGGTAAAAATGATGCAGCTGTACCCAGAGAAAGCAGCTCCAAGCAGGGCTAGCACGATTGAAATAAAACTCTGAAGTAAAGAGAAAAATATTAGTGTATGGGGATAGTGTCCACAGCAAACGCTGTCATCCAGCCTGCCTAGCTGCCTTCTTGGGGTTAAATTTCACATTAGATTGTCCCACTCTTCAAAATTCAGAATGAAAAGTACCAGGTAAAGAATAGTAAGCACACACACACAAATAAAGATTAAGACAGAGTTTAAGACAGTTTCACAAATATTGTTTGGGTTTGTTTTTTTTTAAACTTGCTCTTTTGAAGAATTTTTTCCCAAAATGCTAGAGGAACACAACCACACATTAAACGTTTGCATCCCTGATGGTGCATATTGACTCGTTACTGGAAAAAATAACTTCTAGATAATGCCAGCAAGGTGACGAAGCTGTTCAGCTGAAGCGCTTCACTGAAAGTATCAGGCAATCCTTTACAAGGATTTTTTGCAGGGTTTTTGGTTTATTTTTCTTTCATCCTGCTTATGCATCAGAAGGAAGGAGCTACGTTTTCTGTGACCTCTCAACCTGGCTTAGAATCCTTGTCTGCGAAAGGAAGCAGAAACAGCAGCAGAGAGGGCGGAAGGATGTGGTAGGAACACGGGAGCAGGAAGGCACTCAGAACAAATGCTGAAGAGATGCACAACAATAAAACAGGGACTCACCCGGTAGGTTTTGTTACAGCTCTCGCTCTGGCAGCACCGATAGAACATGCTGCACTCCAGCGCTATGAGAATTGCTGCCAGCAGAAGGATCTACAAGGGGACATCACAGGGTCAGTGAAATGACGGCAGGTAGGGAGCCACGCTGTGCTCTGCTGCGACGTTAGAGCTGCTCAGCAGGAAAGCACCACGGCACTGGACCGCTGTTACCAGGCTGTCACGGTACCTGCTTCTCGTACTTGAAAGAGAAGACAAAGGCAGTGACTCCCGTCACAGCAAAGCATTACTAGCGTGGGCATGGCTGTTCCAGCGGGGCTGAAAGAATAAAGCTGAGCTCAGAAGTAGAAGAATCAATACTGATGAAAGGAAAGATATTCTGTTGGTACAACCATACAGCTCAGCAGCTTCCTGCTGACACAGTTGAACGGACCAGGGCATCACCTTCCCTGCCAGCGCAGCTACGCTAGAAAATGTCAGTAAAATACAAGCTTTTGGTTAAATTCACCTGGATTGGCATTTGCTTTCTCTGTCAAGGATCCATCCTGTTTTCCTCAAACAATTGGATTATTTAAGCCTAATACTAGAACAACATAAATAAATACGATTTGGACTCCAGAACCACAAACTGCTTCTCAGAGAGGCACTGGCTTGAAAGGGGAAATATGGGAAGAGAATGTTTCTGAACCACAGCACTAGCCTCTCACCTGCTGCTGCCCTGTTTCCAACAGGATAATATAGACATTTTTAATAAATTGGTGATGTTTAGCCGTAAGAGGCTAAAAATGCTTCAAAATATGAATGCCACTGTTGCAGTTAACTTTCTACCAAATTTTCAGCTGTGCTTTTCTGTTCAAATTCTCTGCCTGATTGTTTTTCCATCCCCTAGAAAATATTAGGTTTTTCTGCTTTAGGAAGAATACACAATTTCAAAAGAATGTCTCATGTTTTAATAACTCTCCCAGATCAGCACCTTCATAAAAACACCACCGTACCTAAGCAGATGAGACCTTTTTACACGCTGATTGTGTGCATGCACTTTTATTGCATAACTGCTTTCTGTCCCTGGGGCTATAGTTCCTTATGAACTCAGCAAAGAGAACGAGCAGTGGGCAGCTCCTCTGTGTTGGTTTACTAACAGATGAGCATGTTACAAACGTAATGGAGAAAATCCTGCTGTGCCCATCGCAGGGAGACAATCTGCTGTGTTAACCCAACAACAGTGATGCACTGTGAACGGCATCCAGTCCTGTAAATACCGGACTGCAGACAGCTCTTAAAAACATCTGAACAGTTACGAGAAGCTTTTTTAGGGTTTTTCTTTCATTTTGTTTTGCTGAAAGAGCTCTAATTTAACCTCCATGGAGGGTTAAATCATCACAGTGCCTGCCTCCACACTACAAGCATAAATTACACATAAACAAAAAGCCATCAGGAAAAATAAATCAACCCTGCAAAATCACTTGCATGAAATTAAATCCTATACATAACATGTCATTCAGTATATTCCCTTTTTTTTTTAGTTTGATCATTTTTTTTCCTGCCTGCAGTGCCAAAGTTACCCAACTCTAAGGGCACAGTGAGCGCAGTGACACGGCTGTGCAGCAACCCAGCATCATTTGCAGCAGAATGCGGTTCATTAAAAACCCGCAGAACCAACACTTACCATCACACCCGAGAAACAGATCCCTTCGAAATACCACACGTAGTGGGGGAGCTGGTAACTGGCGGCATGTGAAGCTTTCCCATTGGGGAAGTACAGCAGGACGTTAACAACGATGCTCCAAAGTGCCAGAGGGATCAGCAGACAGCTCAGACAGCTCCCGCACGTCTCTAAAGCCATCTCTCCAGAACGTTAGACACTTTGCTGTTCGAAGATAACAAAAGATTAGAAGGTTTCAAAGAGGAAAAGCGTTTTGACCTCCTCAGTTTGGTTCAGTCATTTCACATTCGCAGGTTGTGCTCGACCCTCAGCAGAACAACAGATGAGTGTTGCTGTCCAAACTCATCGTCCTTCCCCGGCACATGTCCCTAAGTAGCAGTTTCCCTTCTAAGAGATCCTCCTTTGTGATATTCCAGATGAAATACGCCTGGAAATCAGACTCAGGA
This sequence comes from Syrrhaptes paradoxus, assembly GCA_013400615.1. NCBI lineage: Eukaryota > Metazoa > Chordata > Aves > Pterocliformes > Pteroclidae > Syrrhaptes > Syrrhaptes paradoxus. The sequence continues at coordinate 117,661 of VZTO01007984.1, read as the reverse complement.
AGGAACTTCAGGAGTCTCATTTCCTGGTGACTGCCCAGAGACGCGCTCGGTGCGGATGTTCCCTGGCTTGAGGCGGGCTGCTCAGCCCCGCTGCGGCGCAGAGTTTTTTCTGCCTTACACGGGGAAGGGGGCTGTCAGACGATAAATACATCCAGTCTCTGCACAGAGGGACACGCATTAGCTCACACTGCAGACAGTTAACACCAGAGCTGGGCAGGCACGGCGCTCGGGGCAGCCTCACAAAACCGCCGCGCCGAGTCTCAGCCACCGTGCAGGTAATGCAGAAGCCCAAATAACTCTGGCTACAAACTGCCAGGCAGACTTATTTTCACACTTTAATTACTCCTTTCCGCGGCATTATGCAGCTCAGCTGTTTTACGAATTAAATCCTGTTGTTTCCCCAGTTGTTTATTCTGTGCCTACAGCTGAGTGGGCAGAGCTGCAGACCTGACCCACGCACCCGTGACTTCCTGGACAGGACAAAAGCTCTGGCTGGTTTTCGAAACGCCCGTCGCTCTGCACTGTGCAAAGGCAAAGCCAGTTTCCCCATTTTCATGTGTCATCATTCCCGAGGCAACGAAACCTCCATCCCAGTGACACAGAGCCAGAGCTGTTCGAGTGCTCGCAGCACAACTCAAGTCTTCTTTCCACGCCCTGTGAGTCACCAGAAAAGTGATTTAAGAATGAGCTCAGGGTTTACCCACAAGGAAAGTCATAGTCAGAGAGCAAGAATATCGGGGCTCTCTCAAAAGCGCGAAGGCTGATTTTAGAACAATGATGCCATGGTATATTTTCCTTCTGCTTCCACACGATCTGTTTTAGGACCTGCACAAGGCTTCTCTCATGATCTCATAAAGTCTGTTTGGGCTGCATGTGGTAACTAATTCCTTCCTATTGCTTTGCATGAAGTCACCCAAGGAAGTGGGCACGGTGGTACTCATGCAATTACACCATTTCTCTGCCCATTCCCTCCTGAGACTCTCCCTTGTTTTCCTCTCGCCGCCTTTTTCCGGGAGGTTTCATTGTGAATTCCTCTGACTTTACTCTTGAGGATCTTCCCCTATTTCCTGGTTTACTCCCTAATCACTACGGACACTTTTTTCAGGCTTCCCTCTAATTGCAATTCGTGGCAAACCTCCCTTTACAGGCTCACAAGCATGGACAGAACTCACATCAGCACTGTGCTGTACAGATCAAACAGCTCAGATAAAAGCAGGCACATCACATCCCCAAGACCGATCTTTTTAATTACAAAACTCAGAGATCACATAACAGAACCACAGAGTGGTTTGGAAGGGACCTTAAAGCCCACCCAGTGCCACCCCCTGCCATGGGCAGGGACACCTCCCACCAGCCCAGGTTGTCCAAAGCCTCATCCAGCCTGGCCTTGAACCCCTCCAGGGATGGGGCACCTACAGCTGCTCTGGGCACCCTGGGCCACTGCCTCACCCCCCATACAGAAAAAAAATTCTTCCTAACATCTGATCTCAGTCTCCTCTTTTTCAGCTTCAAACTGCTCTCCCTCGTCCTGTCCCTGCACCTCCTGATCCAGAGCCCCCCCATCTCTCCTGTAGCCCCCTTTCAGCACTGGAAGGTCTCCTCAGAGCCTTCTCCAGGCTGCACACCCCCAACTCTCTCAGCCTGTCCTCGCACGGGAGCTGCTCCAGCCTCGGACCATCTCCGAGGCTCCTCTGGCCCCACTCCAGCAGCTCCGTGTCTGTCCTGTGCTGAAATCTTTTTTTCTAAAAGCAAAGGTCAAAATCACTAGCGATCAGCTTACTCTACAATCAAACGTGCTGCTGCAGCTCTGTTCTGATCAGAAGAACCGTACGTGGACAATGACACCCGAGGCAGTGGTCGTTCTGCAGCACAGCAGGCTGCACCATGACTGGCTCTATATTTAAAACGAGCTCTGCAAATACCAGCTCAAGGTGTGTTTTTTGCTGGTACACTATGCTGCTGGAACAAGAAGCAACCATTTTATGCTTTGATCATAGCAAACCTGGCAACCAGTTTTTCAAATATCGTACCGAGTGTTGCAAGAGCTGCTTTCCTGCTGCTGCCAATATCCAGGAGCTGATGCCGAGCCCATTACCGAAAAGCCGTGTTTGCTCTGGATGAGGGACTTCTCTGCTAACTGAAATGGATTTAACCTAAACCAGCCGCTTCTCCACAACATAACCGATAAAACTCCAAAGGAATTCCACCGGCCTTTTAAAATCCACAACATAAACAGTGCGCAGTGATGCTGTGCGTTAGTGCTACATGGTCTGAGCTGAAATTTCAGTTCTAAACTCTACCCTAACCATTCTGTCCATCTGNGACTTCTCTGCTAACTGAAATGGATTTAACCTAAACCAGCCGCTTCTCCACAACATAACCGATAAAACTCCAAAGGAATTCCACCGGCCTTTTAAAATCCACAACATAAACAGTGCGCAGTGATGCTGTGCGTTAGTGCTACGTGGTCTGAGCTGAAATTTCAGTTCTAAACTCTACCCTAACCATTCTGTCCATCTGAATTTCTAAAATAGCATCAGTCCCTTAATTGGTTGTGTGCACCAGAGAGACAAGTAACAATTACGCAAGCATAAAGGCAAAAATCTGTTCAGCTGTACAGGAATTATACCCTACCCCACCCAGACTCTTTTTTTCCCTCCTCTCGCTCCACACTGAATTTAAACTTGCAGATCCTTTTTCAAACAGCACTTCTTCACACACAGGACACTGTCCTGCACAGCATTAAGGAATTTTGTGCAGGTATACATACATGCATGAGGAAATTCTCCTCGCTCCTGTAGCAGAGCAAGAGAGGGACGAACACAACAAGCAGGAACGCTCCTAAGGGCTGCCCTCGGCTGCTGCTGTGTATTTATGTGTGAGTAAATGGTGCTGCAAAAAGCAGATATCCCGAGATTCCAAACACAAACCATTCCCATCTGTGAGTTCTTTTGCTACTGGGGATGTGTGTGTGTGCAATTTTGTTTTCACTGTTAATTTCTTTTTTCAGATGTGTATTTGCACAGGGCAGACATGTGTGTG
>VZTO01007984.1:103674-114294 GCA_013400615.1 Syrrhaptes paradoxus | reverse complement strand
GTTCCCCCTCGTCCTGTCCCTGCACCTCCTGATCCAGAGCCCCCCCATCTCTCCTGTAGCCCCCTTTCAGCACTGGAAGGTCTCCTCAGAGCCTTCTCCAGGCTGCACACCCCCAACTCTCTCAGCCTGTCCTCGCACGGGAGCTGCTCCAGCCTCGGACCATCTCCGAGGCTCCTCTGGCCCCACTCCAGCAGCTCCGTGTCTGTCCTGTGCTGAAATCTTTTTTTCTAAAAGCAAAGGTCAAAATCACTAGCGATCAGCTTACTCTACAATCAAACGTGCTGCTGCAGCTCTGTTCTGATCAGAAGAACCGTACGTGGACAATGACACCCGAGGCAGTGGTCGTTCTGCAGCACAGCAGGCTGCACCATGACTGGCTCTATATTTAAAACGAGCTCTGCAAATACCAGCTCAAGGTGTGTTTTTTGCTGGTACACTATGCTGCTGGAACAAGAAGCAACCATTTTATGCCAAGTATTAAGCAAACCTGGCAACCAGTTTTTCAAATATCGTACCGAGTGTTGCAAGAGCTGCTTTCCTGCTGCTGCCAATATCCAGGAGCTGATGCCGAGCCCATTACCGAAAAGCCGTGTTTGCTCTGGATGAGGGACTTCTCTGCTAACTGAAATGGATTTAACCTAAACCAGCCGCTTCTCCACAACATAACCGATAAAACTCCAAAGGAATTCCACCGGCCTTTTAAAATCCACAACATAAACAGTGCGCAGTGATGCTGTGCGTTAGTGCTACATGGTCTGAGCTGAAATTTCAGTTCTAAACTCTACCCTAACCATTCTGTCCATCTGAATTTCTAAAATAGCGTCAGTCCCTTAATTGGTTGTGTGCACCAGAGAGACAAGTAACAATTACGCAAGCATAAAGGCAAAAATCTGTTCAGCTGCACAGGAATTATACCCTACCCCACCCAGACTCTTTTTTTCCCTCCTCTCGCTCCACACTGAATTTAAACTTGCAGATCCTTTTTCAAACAGCACTTCTTCACACACAGGACACTGTCCTGCACAGCATTAAGGAATTTTGTGCAGGTATACATACATGCATGAGGAAATTCTCCTCGCTCCTGTAGCAGAGCAAGAGAGGGACGAACACAACAAGCAGGAACGCTCCTAAGGGCTGCCCTCGGCTGCTGCTGTGTATTTATGTGTGAGTAAATGGTGCTGCAAAAAGCAGATATCCCGAGATTCCAAACACAAACCATTCCCATCTGTGAGTTCTTTTGCTACTGGGGATGTGTGTGTGTGCAATTTTGTTTTCACTGTTAATTTCTTTTTTCAGATGTGTATTTGCACAGGGCAGACATGTGTGTGAGGACAGCCCAAGGTACACCTCACGTTAGACCCTGCTCTTAGTTACAAGCAGTAGTAAGCACGCACTGACACCAACAGGAAATTCTTTTTTTCCTATAAACAGAAACTAACTTGCCTTTTTCAAAGATGACGATAACTCCAAGATTCCAAAACTGAGCAATAACGGTAATCAGCCCCATTTCTTTGAAATAAACGGCATGTCACGTTTTTTCACTTGAAAAATGCCGTTGCCCGTCGCACACTGACCTTGCCAGCAATGCTGTTGGCAGCGTACCATTCAGATTTTTCTTTACCTTGGGATCAAACATCCACTGCAATGTGCTACAAGCTACACTTCAGAGGTTCTAGCACAGGATCTTAGCATACTGGCACCAGGCTGCTTCCTGTTGGGGTCAGACTTTTCAGACTGACCTGTCACTGCGGACCCGAGGTTGCCCCACGTTTTCTGAGCACTGCCGTGCCCGGGGTCTGCTGAGCAAGGCACAACACGGGACCCAGACCCACTCCTCGCTTTGTCTCAGGACTCTGACCAAGCAGTCGCGAGGTGCCCCCCTGGGAGGGCAGCAGCAGGACGCAGAGCTGCGGACCCTCCCTTGGTCCTCGGTACGGCCATCGGCCACCAGCAGCGAGCTGCCAGCCCGGCCCCAGGGCTCAGGCTCCACTCGAGGTTGTGCCTGGTGCAGCCGTCGCCGGACTCCCATACCCTTGCCGAGCGACAGCTGTCTGGCTCCGCTGAATGACCCAAACCAAACAGGGAAGCAGCTCCCACTGTCCCAGACCCTGCTGAGACAGAAGCAGGTTATAACCCGGCTGCTCCATGTCCACGTCCTCGTGCCACCACTGTCCCTTACGACCAGGAAAGCAGCGTTTCCGCACCGGCAACGAAAGAATCACTGACACCTGCTGGGCGTTTTAATACAAATCTTTATTTGTGAAATACAGAAGTTCAGAAAAACCCTGAAAAGGTGAGGTGCATGTATCTGCCCTCACTCATCCACATTTTTCTGCTGCTTTGGTTTTGCTCCAGCTGAGTATTCATTTGTATCCAGGCCAGACTAGGTTGGGTTGGTGTTCATTCCCACATCAGAATGACAGTGTGACTTTACTGGGAAAGCAGCGTGAAGTATAGAGCTGTTGTGTCAGTAGGAAGAAAAAAAACATCTTGAGCGACGTGTTCAGGCAGCTGCCCGTACTAAGATGAAAGGAACCGAAGAAATTCAGGATGTTTTTTCCCTTTAGATACAGGCAGGTTAGTGGGAAACCTGCATATGACTCCAACAACAATGGCTGGCTCCAGGTCAGCTAAGCTGATGGCAGCAGCACAGTCTGACAACAAACAATGTGCATTTTAGTCTGCATGGAATATAAAAAACCCCGCAGAATACTCAGTACACCACACACATGCACCGGCGTCAACGCATTTTCAGGCTTCTAGCAAACGTATGTCTGTGGGGCGGGAAAAAAGAAAGAAACACATATTAAGGGGAAGAACGCTAATATTGTATCCACCTGTAAGATCTAAAATTAACCTGACCACATTTAGACAACCATGGCATCGCCCTTCTATACTGCAGTTACAGCATGGAAGACAGGAGGGAGAAGACAGCAACACCTCTGAAAGAGCCCCAACATTCAACTACGTCAATTGAAAACATCAAACCCATCTTAGCCATAATGTGCGTGTGATACAAATCATATCTGGTTCATGCCTTAAGCCACTGCAGTTCCAACACTACAGCTACGATACTGATTTTAACAACAGGCTCAAACTATTTAACAAGACTCTAAAGAAATTTGGAGGAAAATCCCCTTCCTCACTCAAAAAAACCCACCTTCAAAAAATCCCTCGGATTTGTCTGCAGGTTTTGTTGGCCATGTGCAATTTAATTCCTTCTCTTATCCCACAAGCCAGGCCAGGATGCTGCAGTTTTCATTGCCCACAGCCTGTTCCCAGAAGTCCTGCAGCTGCTGCGAGCTAAGCACAAGGCTAAAGCAACGTTGTCAGGACAAGCAGCCTACCACGGCACTGCACCATGCTACGCAACAACAGTGTAAGGCTACGGCAAAGACCACCACTGCCAGGAGATGTCTGTTTCAGCTGCATCACCTACACAGTGCCGATGACCACACGGGCCACGGGGGAAAAAGCCTTCCGGCCCCTGTGCAGACCAACTCTGCTGAGGAGTCAGCTGAAAGCATCTGGCCAAATACTACGTGAAAATGCTAAACCCAACAGGGCTATGAAAAAAAGTTGTACACTGAACTGCTGCTGCTGAGCAACACTCCCCATTAGCAACACCAGTGCTTCATGTTCACCTGGGACGTGTGGTTACAACTAGGAACGGCTCACCTCCTCGTGCCGGCAGCACAGCCTGCAGAGACCCCCAAGGATGCCGTTGATGATCTGTATGAAGCACAGGATGAACTCTATTCCTCCCAAGACAAGCAGGATGGAAAAGAGGGTGACGTTCCACTGCACGATGTTTTGAGGTTCCTGGCATTCAGACCACCTGTTATACTCAAACAAGTACCTGTACGGAGCAATTAAAAGCACATTAATGTTGCGACAGAGCGGGATGCTTACCATACACTAGGACCAAATTACTGCTAGTCTGTAACTGCATCGAGGATGATCACTCCAGTGGGGACAGAAAAGGCAAGCGTTTGTTTCACACAAAGTTTGCTCGGTTTAAGAACACGTTAAACTATCAATCAAACATTTTTGTTAAGTCTCAATTTCTTTTAAAAAATAAATCTAAGCTATAAAGGCAGAATCTTCTGTTACTGACTAAAGAGAGCCAAGAAAGCTGACAGAGCAGCAGAGCTTCTCAGGGCTGGCCCTTTATTCTAAGGACAGCAATTCCTGATCTGAAGCGAACCACTTCCTCTCTTGTGCTGCTGTGTCGGGGCCCTTGCGTGCCCACGCCGGACAAGTTCATCGGGGTGCTGCCGTACTCCAGCTGTTGCTCCTCACCCACATTCTCAGAACATCAGCACGGACTTGACTCAGCAACTCTGTATTGGGTCTCGGCTGGGGCACGGGGGAGGAGGAACGCCCCCTTGGGAGAGATGCGACTGAAATGTGAAATTCAGGCTCTGCTGCAAGGGAGCTTTATGTGGCTCCTTGGCACTCACACTGCCTCTAGTCTGGCATCAGCCACCAGCTGTTACCAGAAACAGCCGCGAGGTTGCCGGCTGTACACAGGCTGTGAGCACGTCGTGATCCAAACCAAATCCTCTTCAGCCTACGGGATCCGTGGGGTTAATGGGGAATAGCCCACAGGTTTGCTAGAGAACCCTAATCAGGGGTAATTAACAGCTTCTGGCCCTCCCTGCCCTTTTAAATTTCCTTTACAAAGGTTCTGTGCCATGGTCACTAACGAGGGTGCTCCCTCAGCTCACACCGACACAAAGCAGCTTCAGAAGCAAGACTCACAAAACAGGTTCTTACTCAAATGACAAATTTTGTACCAACTGCTATCCATGGCTTGTAAATCCCTCAAAGTCTTCAAACTTTATGTGAGAGATGTTCATGGACGTGAAGAGTATGTGGTATGTAAATATTACTGCCCAAATACGTGTGTTCAGATCCCTTTTTATAGGACAGAGGATTTATTTTGCTTTGGTTTTAAACCATCGCAGCACGGGTAACTGGTGCCAGCTGTTCAGTTCTTAGTGAGCGGGAAGGGTGAACTTACGAATGGATCTTGGTGTATGGGTACGGGGTACTCATGGAGGGCACTGGAGTGAAGCCCACGCCACGGGGGGAAGATACAACACCCTCACGGACAGCTTACCCTCCAGAGGACCCAGTGAAGGGGTAGATCCAGTTTCTTTCCAGGTGAGTGAAACAGTACGGTCCGTGAGACAAGCCCAGTGCTGAGATGATTATACAGTACCCGGAGCCCAGGATCCCAACAACGGCTGCCAGGACTGAGCACAGCATCTGCACAGCAAATACAGACGTGAGCTTCCAACATCGCTGCTGCCTTGTCTTGGGGGTGATGTGGGGTGGGAACGCCAAGGCTCACTTACCGCACAGCCCTTCCCGCAGTGCTCGTGCCCAAAGCACCCGCAGCAGTCGTCCTTGTGGAGCCCGATGAACACCACGGCTGGAACCAGCACCTGGGAACGGGGCAAACAAACCGCGCTGTGCCGCTGTGCCCCTCGGGCAGGGCAGGGAAAGCACAGTCCTCGCACCGCGGCCGTTCCTCTCACTGCTTGGCGAGGGAGACGGGGCAGCCTGGACAGACCACTCGGTTTTACTCCTCTTTACCACAGGAGGCACCTCGCCACCGATGCCAGCAGCGCCAGCACGAGGATGGGTCTGTTTCTCTTCCTGCTTTGTGTACACGCAGCACCTAAATGCGTCAAGAGCCTGTTGGCAGAGCCTGTCATGGTGTTGCTGCAATTTAAAGTGCTTCGACTTGAAAAGTTTTTGTTCACATTAAAGACTGCATCCTACAAACAAAATGCTTTGCAAAAAAATGCATTAACTTTCCGCGAAATGAGGACTATGAGATAAATGTCTTGTAATTATTTGTTAAAAAACCAACTCCTGCCAGCCTGTGTTACCGAAGAGCAGTCATCACTGCCTGCCTGACGAGCCCGTCTGACTACAGCAGGAATATTTTGCCCAGTTCAGGCAAACATCTCACTACAGACATCTAGCTTTCTCTAGGCTTTCACAACCGGTTTCCAGTGACAGAAATGCAGAGTAACAAAGCAGAAGTTATCTGTAAGAAACAGAAATCATCCATGCTCCAACGCTTTTAGCATAAAAACAAAGGAGCAGAGTTGATGAAGCAGAGATCCCCCCCATGAGCATGAATGGGACTTCCTAAGGGTTGGCACCCATAGACTCCACACCCAGGGGCACCTTGGAAAAGCATAATGAGAGAGCAGTGTTACCCAAAACTGCACAGATTTACACCAAGATAAAACCTCTCCAGCGGAACGGCCACGCACTTGTCAGCTCTGACTCAACCCTCTGCTGAGCCCAGTGCGGCCGGTCGAGAGGCGGTTGCACCAGCGTGTTGCAGGGGCAGGTCCCTTGGTTTCACTTGTATGACTCCGTGGGAAGCCCAGCCTTTGCGGGTCCCAACCTGGGGTCCCTGGGGCTGTGGCACAGCCTCTCACCAGAGGCAGGGCTTTGCCGCGGCGCGTTTTCAGCCTGTGATCCGCAGACTCCTCGGGACCCGCAGCCTGGTTTCAAGATGACTTTTAAAAGCAAACAAAAAAGGAAGCCTGCAGTCTTAAACACGCTGCAATGTGGTCCACCAGACTGACAATAGCTTCGGATTAACAGTGTCCTGCAATCGACACAGGGAGTGCTCCATCCTTTGCTGTCACCAGAAGGCACAGCTGTGACAGTGCCTCTCCGTTCCACCGAACAGCGTCGAGGCAGAGAACAACGGTCAGCATCTCAGACAACAGAAATTAAGGAACTGTAACTAAATGCTAGTTATCTGGGGACATTTGAAAGGAGGATAGTTCAGTAATGTAACAAAAAACGTAAGATTTAACCCTTTATGCCAACTGTGACCCGCTGAGAGGCTCGGTTCCAGTTTTGCGTTTGGATTCTGTGACCCAGACCCTACGATTTTCTCAGCTCTGAAGTGACCTAATGCTGCAGATAAGATAACCAATAGTAACCAGTAATACATATGGGATAATATAGCTAACTTCCTTTGATAGAACTCTAGAGATTCCTGCTGACAAGATATTTGATCAATAAATTAAACTGGTAAGAAACAGTAATACCAAGTACCTCCAAAATGAACTTGAAAGAAACCACCAGCCCATTACTTACCAAAAGGCCTCCGCCTAGAATGCCATGAAGGCACTCCACATATTTGCCGAGATGATGCTCTGAAGCGTATCTTGTTTCGCCATTGGGAAAATAAAGTAAAATGTTGGCCACGATGCTGAGCAAGGCAAGGATGAGCAGCTTATAGCCAATGCATCTAGCACGCCTTTCAAAACACATGTCCTCAGCTTTGCAGATCCTTCTTTCACTAGAACGATCCAACCTATCTCATACCTGTCCACACCTAAAAGAAGATCAGCCTTTATCCTCACCTCCTTAAATACCCAGGGTCACCTAGCTCCCTGGATGATGTTTACGCCTCCGCGTAACCACCGCTCCCAATTGCAGAGTGCGGGAGCGGGGACGGCAGAATGCCACCACCCTTTTCAGACGCAATAAGTGTTGACAAACCAAATGCAATCAAGGAAATACTGAATACTAGGTAATTTCACTCTAATATATGATGCTTGGAATGATCACCAGTGAACATAATTAGACATGAACAACAGGCTTAAACCACAACACAAGCTCAGTTAGGAACTGAAGGAAAAAGGTTTTGTTTTCTTTGTTAGAAGCAGCTTTGAATTTTACGTTTATGGACTGATTCAGAACAACCTGAAGCCAAGTAAAGACTCAGCTGACTTAAACAGTATTGAGTCAGAGTTTTGGGAAAAAATAGAACAAGGTCTGTGGAAATGAGGAGTATGTAGAGCTGTTGATGGAGTAAGAACAAACCTCCTCAGGAGGCTGGAAAACAGAACCGACAGGTAGGCTGCTAAGGAGTGTCCTTGTCCTTGCCATTGTAAGACAAGCTGAATTTGACAAACACCCATGTGTCAAATCTAAACCAAGCAAACACTGGTGAAAAGTACTGCCTCAGAAAGAGGACTATAAAATACAGTCCCTGCACTGAAATTTCATGTACAGAAACAAAAAAGAGAAACCTCAGACAGAGAAATGGATTATTTCAAGGAGTTCCAAATGGTGTTTCATGTGCCAGTAACATTGATTTGCATAGTACATGGAGATACAAGGTGACCTGGAAAAATTAAGACCTAGCCTTCTCTCCTCTCTCTCGTGCCAATTTTACTAAAACAGGTAAAAGCTTTCTTCTTCACAGGCACACAGCTGAACACAGAGGCGCGAGCTGCCATGCCCTACGATCGGGCCCCGACTAGACTGGGGAGGTGCTGCTGCTGTCACCACAACACAACGTCATAGGCGCTGCACAACCAGCAACTGGACACACTGAGTTTGGGAGTGCTCAGGACCACAGCAAGACTTCTTCAGTTATTCAGGGGGAAGAATACTCATTCAGGTTTTTGGGCATAGGGGTGTGTTGTATTTATTTTTTTTTTAACAGCTCAATAACACCATAAACAGAAGCCCAAATCAACCCATGGTGTTCTTGCAAGTGATGTGAGCAACACTTAAGCTGAGAGAGAAAGAGAGAGAGCGCGCAAAAAGAAAAGGGCGGGGGGAAGAGCAGTCTTGGGCAGCTGCGGTTTTGTGATGTAACTTCTCCGGGTATTGTAGCTGTTGACCTTGGAGACTTCCTTCAGTATGAGAAATATCCTCCAATTGTAGAAACACAGGCTTACCATTATTGTGCCCCTCACCGCTGATGACTATAACAAGCACTAACATCATCCTGCAGGTTTCCTCTGCAGAAGGCGATGGCTGGTCGACTGAAAACTCCCTGTATTGTCTTATGCTAAAAATCCCAAACCACTCCCCACCAGAAGGCACCACCCAACACCCTCCTCCCCACCAACCGCCGCACCACGCACATGGCCACTGGGAAGCAGATTTAAGGTCTGTTCTATTTATAACCTGTACAATTGTTTCCTAAACACTTCATCTGAAATAAAACCATCCCGGGCATGTCGAGTCTTCAACAATGACACGGACACACACGAGAGCTCCTCATCAACCCAAGGAACAGCGGGGCCCAAGCTGCAGCTTGTGACGTGCTCCAGCACCATGAGACGGCAGAGTTTGCACTAAACAAAACCAGAATTGGGTCTTTCGTACAAGAACCACAGTGTCTGCACTCAGAGACCGTTGCCTGCTCACTCCCAGGTGCTTCCCCATAGCGCAAGGGAAACGCCTCTTCGTCTCTCTCACAGGACTATCCCTGAAGCTCTGGTGCCTGTCCTGGACAAAGAACACACTCTAAAATACAATAAAATCTGATTCTAGGCTAACACCTAACTTTGGGCTGCAGGCCTAGTCCTCAGCTCTGGCTGAGAAGCCCACGGCACGGCAGAGGGAGGACAGGACAGCCAGCGGGGCTCTGGAGCCATTCTGGCCGCACACGCCGAGGTCCAGCAGGCAGGACCATTGTGAGAGACTTCCACATCCCCTCCCGGCAGAGGGGGCTGGCTCATAAACAATTACAGCAGCTGGCCCCGAACCACGGTTCTGCAGGATGAGGGCTGTCAGCAGAGCAGCGCTGCGCGGGGCAGGACGCTGACCCCTCGTGCCAGGGAAGTGGTGCCTTGTCCAGTTCCTGGGGCATCCGACACCAAACCTGGTTTCACAGGGGTCGAGGGATCGGATAGCCCCTCTGTAAAACACACTCCCCACCCCAGTGGTCACTGCTGCTTTGGCTCTCCAGTAGATCTCAAATGGCAGAAGAGCTCTCTCCATTGCAGCTCGGAAAAGCTGAGCATCCTCCAGCTTCCCATACCTGCTCCTCAGCCAGCAAGACCGGAGGAACAGAAATCCCTTTCTCCAGCTCAGCAGTGGGTTGGGAGCCCTTGCTATGTTTTTGGAGAAGTCCTAAATCTATCCACTGGTCAGAGGAGTGGTTTATCAGAGACTGCCAAAGTTTCCACAACTCACAAAGGTACCAAATTCTTGCAGAGAGGGGAAAAAACCCCAAACGACCCCAAAACCCCAAACCACAGAATTTTATCAAGAAAAAGAAAACTGTGAATCATGACATTTCTCCTACTAAAGCAAATTACTTCGATCACAACCACATCTCGCATCTCCGCCCTCAGCCAGATTCCCACCGTGATTCGTCATCAGCAGAAGAAACTGAGTTGCAGCAGCAAAGCGCCGTACAGAAGGGGATCCCTGCACTCCATTAGTGTATCCAAACACCCACAGTAATCCTGGAAACACCCACAACCCTCTGCTGAAGAGGAAACCAAGGAGGCTGGGGGGGAAGAACACCTGCAAAATAAATACAGAGTGGTCCAGCAGACCCAGAGCCACCACTGCCCAGGGCCACGCGGGCGGGGGGCACTTCCCTGGCTGGACACGGGGCACGTCCCCACATCTGAACCTGCTGTGCACGTATGCGGTCAGGATGCCACAGAACCCTCCGTCCATAGCTCCCTGGCACATGGTGAGGACAGTCTGGCTGCTAGTCCCTTCATGGAAACGGGATTTTTGCAGCTCAGCGGTCCCAAATCCCTGCTGTTAATCTTGCTAATCCTCCCTAAACTGAATGTTGCTTTTTTTTTTTTTTTT
>VZTO01007984.1:0-103591 GCA_013400615.1 Syrrhaptes paradoxus | reverse complement strand
ACTATTTTAGTACGTAAAGAGGTTCTCACTCCTTATAAAGAGACAAAGAATAAAACATTTGCAATAAACATTTCTGCCATCAGTGTCTTCTGAGCAGAAAGACGGAAAGAAAGATGCTGTTCTACTGAAAAAAACGTGTTTCTTCCCAGCAGTTTCTTGTAACGCTCCAAAGGGCAAATCCTACTGCTCCACGCTGGCTTACAGCCACCCATGGGCGTGGTTTGCTGAAAGACACAATAATGACCAAGAGCCGCAGCTGAAACAGGCGCATGACAAATGCTTTCCAATTACCTTGAAAACAATCCAAGGAAAAAGACAGAAAGCCTTGAAGCAAATAATTTTTTACATTATAGAAATTGGTCAGCTGTGAATCAAGGTGGCTTTACTAATACCACTGCCATTTGCACACCCTGCGCTACAGCTGCCACCAGTGTCTCAGTATTTCTTTTCTTGCAAAACCTTTGGTCCCACCCGCCGCTGGCGAGGGGCAAGTGGAGGGAAGCACCCTGCGGAGGCACTGCCGGGGTGTGGTGGCCGCTCAGCATCTGCGGGTGTGACACGGCCGGGGAGATCGTAGCGTGGGCGGCACAACGTGTGTGCGTGGGCACAGGTTAAGGGTCCACACTCGTATTCCCTTACGAGCTATCCTCGTCTGTTGTTCTCTCACTGCTCAGCAGGTCGCTGCCAGGGTTGGCGATCGCGCATCACCTGCGAGATAAACGAGGGGAAGCCTCTTGGCCAGCTGCTCAGACCGAGCTCCCAGCGACCTCGGCAACACCCACACCCTTTAATCGCACGGAGGAACACCCATCCGCGCTAACATCCATTTCTCAATGTCCAGGCGGTGCATTGCTCATGCTTTCCAGCCATCGTCACACGAACACTGTGCTGTGGCTGCGATTGTCCTCGGGCCAGCCACGGCTCCACCTGGACAGCCACGAGAGGAAACAGCTTCCCTGGGCTCCTGGGTGTCTGTGGTCTCTGAGCCACAGGCAGAAGAAAGTTTCCAGACTAGTTACCCGGCAGCTCCTTGGAGTAATGAGCTGCTCCCGGGAGGAGCGAGCCCCTGCTGCCGGGAGACAGATCGCTGGACGAGAAGCATCCCTCCTTGCACAGCTATAGCACGGGTGTGCGTGCTGCCTCTGCCACCACTTTGAGGCAGAAAAAAGACCTGAACCATAGAAGAAGCCTGTGCTCACACCTATGTGAACAACACACATTGACACAGAGATTTAATTTGTTAGTAATAGTGCTGACCTAAGAAGGAGTCAGCAATAATGCAACAAAAGTAGTTTCAACGCTTAACCAAGCAGCTTGGAGATTCAAGAGCTTACAATGAGGGCAGAGCTACCCCTAGGTGAGTGTACAGAAATTCCTCTCTCTGAAGAGTCCATAAACCTTGTTTAAGAACAACTATTACTGACACTAGACATGCAAGGGTGCTAGAGCGTCGTTCCACAATCAAATAAACCACTTCAAAAAACTGTTTTCTGGTGACATATAAAATCCATGATGTAGCCTGTATTCATTACTTCTTGCAACAATGTCATTATGACAAAAGTAGGACATAAGACAAACAAATTCTATTTCTGTTTCTGCCGCAGCCTCTGAGTGAGATCCTGGCCCCGCAAAGCGGCGAACAGAAGTTTGTTTCCTTTGGACTGCAGTATTTACACACAGATTTGCATTCTATATTTCTCGTCTATCCCTAAAATTGTGACATTCTTGCAAAAGTTAACAAGCATGAGGCATTATGATCACCGTACTACAGCCGTCCTCTGCTCTCTACCCCGTCTCGTGGCTGCGGGGATGAGCCCAGCGCTCGTGCCTTGGCGCAGCACAGGCGACGCGCAGACGTCGTGGCTCGACCCGTGCCACTCCCGTGACTCCCCTCCCCTGCGGCAACCTGCAAAAACACACCTCCAGTAAAAGACATCCAACTCGGACACAGAGAACATGGAACAAAACATACGATGGTGCATTTAGCTCTTGTGGTGCGAAAGTCAAACATCACGCCTGTGTTCCTCATGTAGTGATCCTGTGAGTCGTTTTCTACTCGCTTCTAACCTAGCAAAAAAAGACTATACCTCTGTCATACCATGTGTTTTAGACCTCTAGACTCAACAAAAGGAAAGAAAAAAGGAAAAGCAACAAATTGCATTGCACATTTTGTTTCATTAGCATCTGCTTCCTGCACGGTTCGCGCAGTCTTGCCTCTGAATTAGCCGTTAGTAAGCTCATGCCCGCTGAAAACTTTTAAATTGACTCTTGCTGAATGATCCCACAACTACTGTTTAGCTAGGAACAGTCTGTGTATTGATTCCATAACAGCAAAATGTAAAATCTAGTGTTTAAAAGCCGTGTGCCTTTCACGCGATCACGACTGACACTGCAGCGTGCTGCATTTGCTCGACAGTCTTTCAGCATCAGCAGTAATTGGAGCAGGTACATCACAGCAAATCGGACGTGACCACAAGGATCCTGAAAGATTATTTCCTGAACTGCACTCCCGGCCTTCCATCAACCTTTGCTATCATCATTCAAATCGGAACTCCGAAGCTCATTTAACAACGCTCCGTGCTGAACTTCTGCTCTCGGTTGAAAGAGCTGTCAGTCATACAGCCAAAGTGCCACGGCCACGTTCCCCCACCAGACACACCAAGACCTCAAAGGTGCTACACAAATGCAGCACAAATTTTTAATAGCAGAATGTTAATTAAAAAAACAACTAAAAACTACAGTTCAAGACTAAATCAGACTACAGAAGATCCTTTTTAATCTGAGCAATATTTGATGGACAAAAGCAGAAGAAATAACACAACACTGGTTATGTTTTAATTAATTCTTAGTATTTCTTTAAGGAAACATGCTGGAACAGTACAACTGAGACCCAGCACGCCTGCGGGCTGAATGATGCTCCGCCGTAGCCGCTCCTGTCACCAGGTCCCTCCAGCTCGTCTGCACGGGGACCCTCTAACGAACCGCAGGGGGGTCGGGGCTGTGGGGAAAAGATGACTGCTTTGCATATAAGCTGCCTTGGGGGAAATGATTTTAAATGTGCTAAAACATCTTCATTTCACATCAGCCGCTGTCGCTTTTGCCCTCGTAGCAGCACCATCCACGTTCAGCCGAAGCTGGGAGGGGAACACGAACGGATCCCACCCCTGCTCTCCTGCTGCACAGAGAAGCCTTTGTGTAGATAAAAAGGGAGTTCCCTCAGCCAGACAGAGCTTAACAAGAACGGGAAACGTGTATTTTAAAAATCTGGAAATTAGCCATCCTATCCTGTAAGAGTCTGGACTCTCTGACAATCCTCTTGAAGAGTCTCCACGCACACTGGAACACGTCAGACTGGGAAATATTTTCTCACCTGCAGCACAACCCTCAGCCATCTGGAGTGAGCCCTGTGCCGAAGCCCACACCGTGGCACCCGAGGAAAGAGCAGGAGCTGCCGGGAGGATCCACCGGAGTGAAGGAAGTTTTTCTAACGGCAAGACTTTTCAGAACTAGATTGCTTACTGCTCTGAAATGCAGAAAATAATCAAGATTAGCACACATCAAAATTGTGTCTCAGCTAAAACCAAACCACGGTACACCCATGAGACATAACTCATTCTGTCCTGTGAACGGCCCGACTGGAACCAGAGGATACATTCACACAGGCAAATGACAAAAATACAATCCCAGTCCATACTTGCTTTATTAAAGCAAAGGGCTGGGTTAGTCTCGGCTCCTCACGCTGGTACAGAACTGGAGAAGTTTTAGGAAGAGCAACTCCAGATTGGTAGTGTAAGCCATAATCTAAACCAAACGTGACACATCGAGTTCCAGGCGGACACTCTGAGCTGACAGATGTTATCATATGAATGACAAAGGACTGGATGGAGCCAAAGTCCTCTTATAGCTGTGCAACGCCTCTATCAATACAGCATTTCAACTGTATTACTAATATTTGGCTAAGTTCAAACACAATCCTGCTAATAAATTAAAGCAAACACACCTATCTAAAGTACGCAAACCCAGAGGAACACCGCCTGGTACCTGCACTCATGGGAATTTCTGCCTGGGCACGGGCAGTCCCGGCGCTCGCGGGACTTTCGCTCTGCGGGGCTGGCGTTGTGCCAACCGCTGAGATGATTTCAGCTACGAGACCTTGCCAGGCACAGACCCCAGCGAGCCTCAGCAGGCTGCAGACCCCATCAGCTGCCGATATTTCATTTCAGCCCTTCAAACAGACTGGTGAAACAAAACCCCTGAGTGCAAAGAGCAGAGCTGACAGCTGGCTGGGAGGGAGCGGGGCCGTGCCGGGTGTTTGGAGAGCTTCGCCGCGGCATTCGCCTGTCCGGGGTTCACCTCCCCTGTCCCCATGCGGGTCCTGCCACGCTGAACTCCCAGCTGCGGGCAGAAATTGTTTAGACATCAGTGCACCCCTTCCATTTCTATAGTTTTTAGTTTATTTAAATTCTGCAGAATAATTGTTTCTAATAAGTCTTCACTGCAATTTATCAATTGTTATTTGCTCTTTTTCTACTGCCTTTCTTTTTTTAATTAGTACAACGGTATACAAGAACTAATGCTATAAAAACAATTTTTTGAGCTAAATTATTTAACAAACATACTTCAAACTAAATAACTCTGAGGGAAGTCTTATGACCATCCTGTGTACAGGAGCAGATTAAAATCTCCAGTAAGAGTTCCTCCTCACACTGCACTTGCATGATGCCTAACCCGTAAATGCAAGGGAAGAGAAAATATCTTCAAAGAGTTAATTAGTTGACAATGCTCCTTAGCGTAGGATCTGGACAGGATTTTTTTTTTTCTAGGCACCAGAAGCCTGTCAGGGTCAGCATAGACTGAGAAAGCACGCGTGAAGCAGCGTTTCGTGGCCCCAGCACATGCCGTCAGCTGCATTATGACCCGTGTCTGAAAGCAGCAACAATAGAAGTACAATCGCATTTGATCTACCACACACTTTAAAACATCCCGTTGTACTGTGAAAAGAGCACCGGGTACCCAGACATTGTTCACATAACTAATTTAAGGTGTTAATTTAATCACATTGTTCGCAGCGTTGCACAGAAGTTAACCGTGAGGAATTCTGAAATTGTATAAAGTTGTTCATAAAAATCAGTTAACTCACACTGGAGATTTTCTTTGGATTTTATACTGTAGCTTGCAGAACAGTATTTTCAACATAAAAATTAAAACAGTTTAATACTATGAACTTCTGCAATAAAATTACATTTTATTTAGTAGCAGGAAACTATTCTCTTGAACCAAAGTCGTGCCTTCTGACCAGGGAAGACTACCCTTGGACTGTAAATGGCTGAAAAATTTTACAGATTCATTCTTCTGTGTCTGAATCATACTTTCAGAGCTGGCCAGACTAGAAAAACAAACACACCCCTCTCAAAACTCTTATGCATATAAAAGCCATACCTTTAACATTTGAAATCTCCAAAATGTTTGGGGTCACAGCTGTGATTCGTTCTCCACTTGGAGGTATTTCCCAAACAGTCACACTCTACAGGGAGAAAAAGAGCTTTTCCCCTGCTTTAAACAACAAGAAAAAGAGCATCATTAGCAATCTACACTAAGATCAGCACAGAGAGGAGGTATTTTTTCATAACACAGAGACACAAACTCCCAGCAGCGAGGCAGCGGCTTTCCCCGCTCCTCCAGCGCAATCATTTAGGAGAGATCAGCATTACAGGTCTGCAGCAGAAACCCAGCCCGCTGTCCAGCCCAATGCTATCGTCATCGCTGCACGGGGGAAATCTCGAGCCGTCAGACGGACAGATTTCAGCTGCAGACGAGTTACCGATGCACGTTTTTCACAACGCGCTGGGAGGTCCCTCCACTTGGTGCACTCAGGGTCAGGCTGTGGCCTTTGCCTCATGTTCCCAAGAGCCAAAAAAGCTCAGAACCGTTCTGCAGCCAGTCAAAACGGTTTGTGAGAAGCACATAGAGTTATGGAAAGCCTTCAGCACAGGATGGGTGAAATATCCGTCAAAGAGTAAAAGCCCAGACCACAAGTCTGCTTGTTTGTCAGAGGACATCGGCAGCAGGTGCTCCGTAAATCCAGGAAATACGCACGGCCCTACGCTTCTGCTTTGCTGGACAACCGCTGCTGTCGTCCTGATCCCCAGGGCACAGCGCCTGGGCTGGGTGCTCCGCCGCAGCCCCGTGTCTCTCGAACCCTTTCATTACTGGAGGTCCCACATCAACGAGGAGGCGGCACCCCCACCCCTCCGACAGGGCATTCACACGGGGCGGGAGGTGAGGTTTGAGATGTCCTCAGGCTGAGGAAGGCCTGTGACGTTCCTCATGTTGGGGAGGCATTTTAATGACCCGTTGTTAAGAACTGGGCACCCCGGCTTCCTCCACGGCTGTGCTCTGAAACCAGCAACGCTCGCTCCACGGCTGAAGCGTGCCTCTGCTCGCTGGTCTGCCACCAGCCCCAGAGCTCCCTCGTCCCTTCGACGGGATCAAGGCATGGCTCCTTCCTGGCCAGCACCATCCTCCAGCAGCCAGTGTCGCAGCCACCGGCCACCGCAAAGCCCATCCCGCAGGAGGAACCCCCTCTCCACCCCGCAGGGTGGGCACAGCCCCGGCACAGACATCCCAGTGCCCCGGGAAGTCGTCCCCAGTTCCGAGGCCCCTGCGCTGGCCCAGCCCCAGAGCGCATCAAGACAGACGAAGCACTTCCCGTTCCTCTTCCAGCACACGTTGTCCCGGTGAGCCAGGCTCCGGCTCCGCAGAGCACACGAACCAACGGATCCAGCGTTCCCGGGGCCACACACAGACACGTCTGCCGAGCACTGCCCCAAACTCGCCCTTTAACACTGGGCTAACCCAAATTATCTTGCCAGGTCTACAAAAACCTTGTAAAGTCTTATGTCTGCTTCCAAAGCTGCTACCTCTCTGGATGTTTTGGTTTCGTTATTACTCAGCACATGGATTTTCCTGCTTTGAAAATAGGAAATTCGCTAGCCCAAGAGGTAGCCCATTAGTGTGTCCTCTGTTGCTCAACTTGGAAACAACTGCCATTGACGTAATTAAAAAGTTTCCTCGAGTAAAGGCTGCAGGCACGGGTGTTCCCATAGCCAGGGATTTCAAAATTGTCTCTGTGAGCCATGCTGTGGACTTTGGCGTCTTTCTAAAAATATTTCTCAATAGGCAATGGGTGTGCCACTGAATTAATTACTAACAACTTTTTCCTGTGAGCCCTGGATTAGGAGGAACGCCGGCTCTGGGGAGCAAGAAGCACGATGGTGTTAGAGGGACACTGTGTCGAACCGGGGGGGTGCAGAGTACGCTGACCCACCTGCTGAGACACTGCCAGTAGCAACTTCTTCTATGGCAAGAACACAAACCTTCCCTTTTGCAACCCAACTGTCACTTCACTCTGTAGCCTCAGTATGAAACAGAGTTACACGAGCATTTGGAAGTATGAGGAATATTAGACAGCATAACTGCAAAGGTCAAATATCTGATCAGCAAGAAATTCAAAATGCTACTTTGCTTTTCTAGGCATAATACTTAGGAGCTATACCTACACACGACCATATTTATACCGTCTGAGTAAAAGCACTCTAACTGAAACCCTTTGTATCGTGTGCCCTAGAACACTACGTAGAACTAAACACACTATTGCCTTATTTTTTGTTTTTTTCCATTATTGTTACTACATTGTAACGACTGCTGTATATGTGACAGAAATGCGTGTTTGTCAGGGGTAATGATTGGGACAGTCACAAAAACAGATCACTTTAAAAAAAGTCTTTGTCTTAAATCTTCCATATTTGTTACTTTTTTAAGACTAACAACAGTTCTGAAAACATCTGTCTGAGTCATTGCAGATATTGCCAAGACGTACCAGTGCTCAGGAAGCGTCGTTTCCAGGGCAGTTGCACCCGATCATAAGTAGGGAGCCCAGCCCGTGACACGGAGAGGTGGGGAGATTTAATGTTGACACGAGTCTGGGATGTTTGACAAATGGCACTCCATGAAGTGGAATGGTTTTTTAAAACACTGAAGAAAACATCATGCACATCAGTGACTTCCGTTTGAAGACAGACACAAAGCTAAAAGAAGCACGCTGTTAAAAAACAGGAGTTTTGGCAAAGTCAAAGTGCAGATCTGCCGTGCCCGGGACCACCCGGTTCTACCCGTGACCATGGCCCTGAGCGTGCGAGCGAAAGAGGAACAGCTCCGCGACCGGAGCTCCTCCAGCTCCTGGGCTCTGGCACGTCTCAGGGCCATTGTCAAACTCACAGGATGGGCTCTACACACACCTTTAGGAGACCAGCAAGTCAATAAAAATCAGAACACAAGGATGGAGCTGGGTATAAAGACCTTGTTCATTGCATTAAGATGGTGCTTCATGTAGCAGGTCAGGTGGCTTTGAGTTATGACAGATAATTACATTGCAAGAGGATACCACAGCTTTACTCAAAAAGGCAAGGGTGTGACAGCCGCCGAAGCACTTGCACGAGGCTGCACCGTAGTGACAGCCAGCGGAGCCGAGAAGAATCTCCTGCCGGGCCAGCCAAGCTCAACACGGCCTGGCACCGCCACACGTACCGGTGAGGGTCAGAGAGAACCTGCTCTGCAACAACCAGGCTGTAAGGTTTACTGAGGCTTTGAAAAGTACTCACCATGTAAGAAATATTTTAACCTCCCCTAATGAAAAGAGGAGTAAGACACCTGGTTAGCTTTGAAGACAGTTATTGCCAGCGGCTCCAGGGGATGTAAGGGTTAGCGACAAGCAGAGGAATGCACAGTAACAAAGTCAATTCACACATCGCACTCGGAACTGTTAAAAGAAACCCTTAGTACCACCCGAAGAATCCGAGAATCACCCCAGGCTGCCGGTGGTCCAAAAGAGAAACCCAAAACAGAGAGGTACCTCAAAAAGAGCGAAAACAATGAGACACCTCTGCATCAGGCAAACCAGGGCAGGAGACCCCACCGCAGACGCTTTGGCCAATTTCCAAAGCTACTCCTGCTGCTAACCTGCGTCTCACACGAGTTTCGTTAAACCCCACGATGATACATATTTTAACCACGAGCAGATCTGACCGTAGCACCCAAGATGATGTACTACCCCACCGAGCTTGCTGATGTAGGAAAAAGACAGTTTAAAAGACAGACATGAAAAACGTGAAATATGGCATCTAAGGGCTGCTGCAGCCCCTTGACCTCGGGCCAACTTCGGGAGGGTCAGCACATATTTCACAATGAGACACAGATCACTAACTAGAACTATTTCAGATTTATTTCTAATTTTTTAAAAATCTGATTTATTTCTGACTTTTTTTCTAGTTGCTATGAGGAAGACCAGAATTAGGCTCTCGGGATCGTAACGTTTGCACTGCTAGGGTCCACCACAACCTTCCCACAAAGACGAAGGCCACGCAGCACGCCCTGCCCCAGGTACCTGGTATTAAGGCAGGAGATGCATCACCTCTCAACACATTATGGGAGTGTTCGGAAAGTAACAGGGTACAGCCTGGTACCACACCATTAAACATTAACACAAGCGATAACTAATCTACTCAAGGTGAGTCAACTCTGACCACAGTTTTAACCATTTACAAAAAAAGAAGTTTAATGACTCAAGTCTGAGCACATAAATTACTGTAAGATACGCAACATTATCAAACTGGATCACTTCCATGCATTCAGAAAAACAAAACCAACCCCTAAACCCATATGTGGTGTGTCTCTGAAACCAACAGTGTCCTGGTAAATTCCTCTCTGGGTCTTCTAACTGGGTGGTAGCCAGTTTCAAATTTGAAGCAGAAACAGGAGCAAGAGGGTTTTCTATAGAACAGATTAACAGTCACCTAGCTCTGGTCACACTAGTAAACACATAAAATTTCACAGCAGAAAGAAAGAAAACAAAAAAGCAATGCATTATGTGTCCGACGGCTGAGAACCTGTGTTGTTTCTGCGTGGGTGAGCTGGCAATATCAACAGCTCTCACTCTCAATTACCTGTTTATTTTTGCTGACATTTGGTTCTCAGCAACCTGTAACATTACATCCCCTACAGAACAAGGTTAAGTGCCTATATTTATCTGCTCATGATACGGAAATTTATTGCAGTTGCCTGCTTATTGCTCCACTGAAAGGCCCATCTCCCCCTCGCTTCAGCCTTACATTTACTGAAACGAAGTTATCCAGGAAGCAGAGAGAGTTGCCATGGAAATAAAACCAATTTAACAGAGGCTGCTGCAAAACCTCCATTAATTAAACTATTTACAGTGAAACCATTTCTCCTGTCATTAAATGTGGTTGGTATCATTTCGATGACACAACAGCTGCTCTTCACTTCTGGTGTGTTCCACGCCTCGGTGAGAAATGCAACAGCACGGTCTGGCACCTGATGATCAAGGTTAAACTGAAGCGGTGAAAAGGAATTCACGATTTGTGTCGACCTCGAGCACACGAGTGATGGTCCATCAATAAAACTGAATGTAACTTCTTCCTGAAAAAAGCAATAAAGATTTGTCTTGCTTGTTTTGAAACAAAAAGATCTGATTTAGAATAGGTTTAAAATTTGTTTTCACTTCTGAAATAGACTGCCAAACTCCTTCAGGAGAACAGGAATGTTTTCAGTAACTATGTTGACAAAATGAAATGGTCCATGTCAAACCTCAGGAAATAAAATAAACTTTAAAGGACAGAGTATAATAAAAGATAAATCTGTGAAACCGTTAACACGTTCCAACTCTGCTCTTGGCAGGACACTCGTACGCTGCACCTGAGAACCATGCGGGCTTTCAGCCAGGGAGGAACAGCTCGCTCAGCTCCCAGCTGGGACAAGCTTCATCTGCAAAGGGAAGGTGTCACTAAAGGAAGGGCAGCTAGGATACCCTTTTGTTTCCTAACAGCTCAGCAACAGAGCCCCGTCTAAGCAGACACTGCGGTGACAAGGACAAGCCCTGTGCTGCGAGGAGGAACGGGGCACGCGCGGAGGCAGGGTTTCAGTGCCAAGGACCATTTGAAGTTTAACATCGGTGCTGTTACCAGCAGTATAATTCTATTCTGAGCCTGGCAAATTCGATAACAACAGATCAATAATTACCAGCCAGAAGCAGACTGTAACAGAAAACAGTTCATGTGCCTCAGACCATCTGGACGCCCCTTTACAGAGCAACCAGCTTGTTGCTGCACCGAACGCAAACCTCATGACTGCAAAGTGGTTTGGTGGAGGGCGAGAGAGGAACACGGAAACCGCACCATCCCTCCTGTGAATGCTCTGGGAACAGGAGCAGGGCGAGCTTCTCAGTGCTGCAACGGTTAACCAAGAACTGGAGGGGCCAAGAGGTTCGGAGGTGTGGGGGGGTCCCATCCGCCCTCCAAAACTCTAGCCAAGAAAAGAAATGGTGATAGTCTGGTAACAGCAATAGTGCATCATGTCCTTGCCTCCACGGACTTTGGTTTGGATAGCATGGGACTGTCAGCAAACAACTCACAAAACACCCAAGATTTTATATATTTTCTGGTTCATAAACAGAAGAATATAAACTTGCACAGAACTGTTGAGAAATTAGATTTGCCATTGTATGGTCTGTCTCATTTTTTAACTTATTTGTTAATTGAGAGATCGATGAACAACTACAACAGCACAAAGGCAAACTGTTCGCATTCTGCAGTCCACTACAGCGGTGGCTGGGGAACAAACCCAGCGCGGGCCAGGACACAAACGTGGAGTAAATGCTGCCCGTAAGGACGAGCACTCCAAGAGTCTGTGGAGCCTAATATTGGCAACAGAAATGCAGAGACTGCAGGGTCAAGTCATCGGCAGTTTAAGACACGTTGGGCAAAATAACACACCAACTGAATTGTGGATGAAGAAATATTTTGGTAAGATAACTCAATTCTGCATTTCTTCTCCAACGAGGCTTCCCAAAGAAGTCAGTGGGAACCATGGATACATACAGGGTATGTAACTACATCCTTAATATATAATTAAAAATTATATGTTTTATTTATTCTGGAAAAAATTTGCAATTGTGAGCTCTAGTCATCCCAAAGCAAAAACACCAACTGGCCGCTTCCTTTAGGACTTCTTGGTTCTTGCTATCAGAGGCAGTCTGCGTGGAAGAAAATACTGTTTGGTCATGAAAATCCCTCTTTTGAACATAATTCAATCAGAGGACAGTTAAATGAACAACTAAAGAGGAAATGACAACACAGGTAAACACGGACTCTGACCCCATTCTTAGCGAACGTCCCCAGTGAAACCAGCACGGGAGATGGACCAGCCAGCGGGAAGCAGGTTTGTCGTTATGAGCAAGATAAATGCGAGGCATGCAGCATGCCAGTCTCACACCAAAGGGATTAAAATGAATGCAGGGCATAATAACCTCTGCCAAACTATAAAGTACATCACCCACACAGAGGAATAAGTAACAGGTAACCCTAAAGGAAACAGTTCCTTTTTCCCCCCATTTTGGAAAACACCTCAGGTGGAATTTTAGTTGTCAGCACTAATTATTCAAATAATTTCAGTGGTGCTTGGACAGCCTGCAGCAGCACCGAAGGCATCGTGGTTTACAAAAAAGCAATTTTGATTAGTATGTAACAAAACACCCTTCCTGCAAAGGAACAAAAATAAATATCACAAGACTCAACAAATGTACCAGTAGTAAAGAGAGGCATTACTTACACATAGTTACACAATTTTTGCTTACTTAAAAGTAACATAAATGGGAGCAGCACAGAGATTGCTCAGGGGCCATGTGCCTGTTTGCAGCTGGTCGACAGTTACTCGTGGCCCCGTTGCTGGAGTGTGCCTTGAGGAGGATGAAGGTGTGGGATCATCCAAACCTGAACAGGGGATGTTCCACGTAGAAAAGGGCGTTTGTGGGAAAGCTGGTGCATGGGCAGTGGGGGCGGGTAAAATGGAAAGTAACAAACACGACTACAGAGCAGTGAAACAGCAAAGAAATATAACGCTGAGTTACAGTAAAAGTCCAATTAGTAAAATAAACTTCTGTGTAATTTCACTTTAAATGAAAATGTCAGTAACTTCAACATATGTCTGATAGCTACGGAAATTAAAACTTATTTTCAAATATTTTTCTCTAGTAAGAAAGGGCTAGGCTATCAGATATCACAGTGATGTCATGGAATAAAAACTTCACTCAGAAGAGGACATTAAAATTCAGGCTTCTTCATCTGACCTCTTTCCATTCCCAGCAGAGGAATCTCCCACTCTGAGCTGGCATTTATCCACCTACAGACAGACACTCAGCCCAGGACCCCATTAATCGGGTCTTTCTTGGAAGCGGGAGCACTATCTAAACCCTGACTGCTGACAGCAGACCTGCCCGCGCGGACGCGAGTCCAGGCTTGTGTCAGCTCCAGCACGCTTTCCAGCCCGCTCCTCTTACTCTTCATTTGCACACTTTGCTTTTCTGCATTCACAGCGGTATCCGTGTGCCACAGGAAATGCCACCTGGGCCACACTACGCCGGTCACAAGCTCTTATCTGAACAGACATGTCAGGAAGGGAACAAAGGTCAAACACAACAGGAGGGGAGGCGTGCACATCGCGCACATCGCCAGCCTGTCCACAGAGCCCGGGGGGAAGCCTGGCAGCTGGGCTGGGACAGGAAACACCCCCGGGGAAGCCCGCAATACCTGGCTTCCCTTACGCACCTTCCCCTCCCCTGCTTCC
Organism: Syrrhaptes paradoxus; assembly: GCA_013400615.1. NCBI lineage: Eukaryota > Metazoa > Chordata > Aves > Pterocliformes > Pteroclidae > Syrrhaptes > Syrrhaptes paradoxus. Next base: position 89,896 of record VZTO01007984.1, on the reverse strand, counting down.
ATGTGCCTGGCCGCACAGCTAGCTCTGGGCTAACAGAGCAGAGAAAGGGATGAATCCTGCTGCGGCACAGCCGTGGGTAAGGGCGTGATGGCGGCTTTTCTTTGCCCGTGCACAGCCCCATTTATGCAGCCCCTCTCCTTTAGCATCTCACCCACATGCTTTCCATATCCGCGCATCTCACAGGGAAGGGGCAGCTCGTCCGGGTCGCTGGCGAAGAGGAGCGGGGTCCGTCCCCTCGGCGTGTCTGCTGGGGTCCATCCCGCTGGCAGCAGAGCCGGGGTCTTTTCCTGTGCTCTCCAGAGGAGAGCTGCCACTGGCGTGACCCGTCACTGCCATGCAGGCTGCGGCAGCACGAAGGCAGATGTTTCTCAGTTAATCTTCTTAGTTCTCTCTCCAAAGAAAAGGAACCTGATCTACGGTTTGCCAGCCTCTCTCTGGCCCTCGGTGGGACAGCACAACACAAAAGGAAATAAGAGGGATTTTATGCAGGAGCTTCCTTCTTTATTTCTTGCTTGAGATCAGTGTGTCGCGATAGATATGTACAAACACACACACAGAGATTCATTTGCAGCAGGCTTGAACAGACCAGGTTTCAGCTATGCTACTGTCAATCCACCCCTACCCATAAATTCTAGATATCACAACCACCAGAGCAAGAACTCCTGACCTTGGGTCAGAACCATCTAATGAGTTCAGTCACCAACACAAGGACTGATCAGGACACAGCTATCTACAACTAAAAATGAAGAGATACATCAAAATACGTGTTAAGCCACATTCGCCCATCTGAACAAAATCAAAATCTGATTATCAAAATCAGCAAGAAATCCATAGCACCAAAAAAAGGAACTTGTGGTAATGGTACCGGTGCTACCTCAGGGCTGGGCCAGGCACCCAGGGAAGGAGGGTCAGCTGGGGAACGCTGCACCCAGGACAAGCTGCTCTGCTCTTCAGGTCAGCATCCATGCTACCGCTGGTTCCATCTCAGGATCACTGCTTCCGATTATTGAACTTCCTCATCTACAGCCACCATGCACTCTGCAGGTTTACCCACCCGGCATGCAGCTGTGTTTATATTTATCCTTTATATCCATCAAATCATCCGTTCCCGTAATTCCTCAGTCTCCAGGTAGTTTGCACGTCGTTGCCTGTCTGTGTTTTAAGAAACCAGGCAAAGAACGGATGAGGTGTCCTCACTGCTTACATCCTCCTGAAACCACCAAACCCACCAGCGTGCCCTTCCGTTCCTGGGGTTTTTCCTCACCCTTCATGCACAGCGCGGGCTCTGCACGGCCCAGGCGAGGAGCACAGGGACTCCCCACCACACGCCAGGCGGCAGCGCTTCCATCGCGACTCCCCGATTGCTGGGAGAACGCTGCTGAGCGGGACTGGATGGCACAGCGTTCATGTGGCACAACAACCAGCTCCACCCCAGCCACAGCCCCGGCGTCCCCGCGGCACCGTGTTCGCTCAGGACAGGCAGTTGCGGCTGACGCTCGACAGCGGGCTCACCGCCGACGGGCTGAGCTGGACAGTGTGGGCCGGGAGGGAAGGGAAGAACCCCTCTGAGAGGACGTGAGCGTGCAAGCCACTCAGCTTTCCCCGGACAAGGATCAGGGTCACTCTGAGTTTTTTTTTTCCAGGCGGGAACGCTGGGTCCCCTCAGGCCACCCCTGCTGCCGGGGGCTGTCCGAGCACCTCACGCCAAGGGTGCGGCGGCTGGGAAAGGCCACGCGTGAAGGAGGGTGTAGCGGTGAGGGGTCCAGCTCGCCTCCTGCAGCTCTGCTGGCCAGGGGGGCAACAGGGACCCAGCGGGATGGCTGTGGGGCTCTGCTGGGGCCCTGGCCAGCGCCTGGCAGAGGCATCGGCCCCTAAGGCCCCTGCAGCGAGTCAGGACGGCAGGGTGCTGGCTGCAACACCGTCCAAGCTCCTTCCCTTTGCTTCAAGCCAGGATTCACAACGGCAAAAAAGCCACATTCTAGTCTGATAGGGAATGGGGAAAAAAATATTTACGTCCAGCTACAGCAAATATTTTCCCTGTGCCTGTTACCAAGTCACTACACTGTAACTGGGAGACAAATTACAGACGCTCTGTCCCACTGGGAATGTCAAGAAAGTCTGTTTAACCTATCAGGTGAAGTATAGAGTTTTCAAGTCCAGAATCTTTGCCACAGAGGCAACAGCAGGCTGCAGACAGTCACGAAACCGCTTACGCTGGCCTGACCAGCATCCTGCTGAACGCCCGTGCAGGCTGTGCGGTCGGGCAGGACTCCTGCGTTCCTCTCTCCTTTCCCCTGCACAACAGCTGTCCTTGGAATGAAATGTGAATTTATGAGGGTGAGCCTGTCAAAACGCTCTCCTCAGCAGCCACGCACACGCTGCTGTTATGCAACACCGGTACTTTCACCTCATCACAATGGTTGCACAGTTATCAAGCGGAACAGCACCAGGGACACTCCGTGATGCCGATGCCTATTGCTGACCTTGGAGAGGTCATACCGAGTATAAACTTTCCAAGTAATAGCTTCTTGGCTTCACCATGATTTTCTTAGTGGTAACTGCTGTTACAGGGAATCCCCACGTCCGCACAGCAAGGGCAATGCAACTGCATCTCTCACGATTCACTAGGAACGAAGGTTGGGGCGAAAATCATCCCCACACGAGTTCTACAGGACAACGTACCAAGTCTAAATGTGAAAGAGAAGGTATCCAGTATCTGTACAAGAGCTGCAGAGCATGTTTCAAAAGACGTGCTTGCTTGAATACAAGGTTTGGTGCTGAGGGGGTGAGGCTCTGCTCCAGCTCAGCAGCCTGGCACATCAGTGCAACTTTAACAGGAAATTTTGTCTGAGCACAGACGAAATGCTGGGCTTTGAGGGAACATGTTATCCTCAGAGAACACAAAATAATGCTACATAAGGAGCAAGTCCACTGAAGCTTCTTTGGATCCCTCGCCTGTATCCAGAGACACCAGCTGCAGAGCACGGCCTCCACAGTAAATCACTGCCCACCGCGCATCTGTACCTTATCCCAGCGCCTCAAAGCCACCCACAACTAGCTCACCTTTCCCAAGGAAACGACAATTCACAGTAACTTTTCCATTGCACACAGCTGGCATTAGCATCAGCTGATCCTGATGGGTTTTTGTACCAGTCTTTACAAAGAAGCACTTTGCCGTGTGAGTAAGGACTGCGTGTTGTAAACACGATGATCCAGAGCTGAGAAGGATATCTACCCATGACCTGAGCCCAGATAATGAAATGGCTCATCCACATTTGTAAAATATTAACAGAGGTTATTGGTTGTCATAGTAAAATGAGAGGCAGCACCGAGTGTAATTTCATTTACGGACGTTCAGAAAATTGACATCATGGCTGCGAGAACGTATAAATAACCAGCACGCTGCACTTCCGACCGACTGCAGCAACGTCTCCGAAGGGAGCACTCTACAGGCTCAGCTCCTCCGAAGGCACAGCAGAAACTGGGTTTTGTCAAGTACACGGAGAAGCTCCTTGTTATAAAACAGTTCTGAGAACGTCCAAGAGATTTTTCCTCTGCCTTTGTTCGCCATTTCTTTAAAAAATCATGTGCACGGGAGGTTGTGCCAGGTGCCTGGGAATCACCCTCATCCCCCTGGCTGTGCTGTGCACCCTCGTCAACATTTTGCTGTTTTTCCCTGGAGGACAAGTGGCTGACAACAATCAACACATTACAGATGAGGTTTGGTACTTCGGAGGGATCCTGGGAGCTGGTGTACTGGTGAGTATACAAATTCAGACATTCCCACCTTTTCCCCCACCCGCACCATGACTTTGCATTGCTGAATTTCCTCAGAACCTCAAATGCAGTTTCCAACCTGCAAATTATTTTTTGATAAACAAATAAGTTACAAGCCATCCAACAGTTTTGCAATAAGCAACTTAACTTAGTGATAAGAAAAAAAAATACATAGAACTATTATATTTAAAAGCAAATGTAACTAGAACCCATCCCAATTCAAACTGTAATTCTGTTATTGGTAGATGATCTTTCCTGCCTTGGTATTTTTGGGCCTTAAGAACAATGATTGCTGTGGATGCTGTGGCAATGAGAGCTGTGGAAAGAGGTTTGCGGTAAGTGAGAAGAAACGTGGCAAAAAATAAAAGCTAAATTGTAACTGATATGATATATGTACCTCCTGCTTGCAGCCACTGTCTGAGCCGGCTGCTAAAGGGGGCTTATGGCTCTGGCACTGTGCTACCGGCTGCCTCCATGTGCTTCGCTATCACAAGACCCTTGTAGCTGCTATCACAATTAAAAGTAATTTCTGAAAGATCTGCACTTTGTTTTGCAGAGCGTAGCCGTTCTCTCTCTGGAGCCATTTTTGCTGGCAGCGTTTAACATTATTCCAACAGTCAGGCACCACATTCCCAGCTCACTGCAGTCCCACCCAATGGGCTGCGAGTCTCCCACTAGGTTTGTAGGAAATTTCAGGCTGGAAGAGACCTCAGGAGGTCACCTAATCCAACCTCCTGCTTAAAGCTGGGCAGACCGGGCTCCGCTTTGAATTTATAGCTTCCTTTGTCATTAGAACTGAAAAGTTTCAAATGGATACCTTCAGATACTAGTAAACTTTTCAAGTGTTTTAGTTTAAAAATGAGATTAGGAAAAAAATAAGTATATTTCTACTAGGAAAGTCTGTACTTTGAAATAAATTGATTGGTTCAAGTAGGTCATTACCCCTTTTTATCAAGGAGCAGGTTTCCAATTGAAAAAAAAAAGAAACAACAAATAGGAAAGGAATCATGGCTGTGAGGTTAACAAGGAGCGTTCCCTAAACCCCGTGCAATCCCAGCACAGCAGGTGGAACTTCGGGGTGGGGCAGCGGAACGGAGCCATGTATTTCTCACCACCGCCCTGCATTATCAATTTCTGTCAGCAGTGAACAGATCTCAGTTTGGCTTTGCAGAGCACAGACAAGCCGGAGGGTCCCAGACCCCAATCGTTCTGCTGCCGGGCTCCGTGTGCCCCTGCGATGCCGCAGGAGGGGTGCGGGTCACCCCCGGGTCCCGCTGCCGCTGCCCCTGCGGGTGACACCCTGCAGGCACGGTGCTGCTGGGAAGCCACCCGGGATCCGCAGCGCAGCACCCTGCTGACAGCTCGTGTTATAACGAGCGCAGCTGGCTGAGAGACCAGGATATTAGCACAGTCACAAGCTAATTACACCGGACTGAACGAGCCCTGGTGGCCTCACCGCAGCATGGCTGAGAGCTGAATTTGTTCTCGTACATTAGCACAAACACCAGTATTATGATGTCTGCTACATACACATCACATTTAAGTCAGCCCATCGGATATATCAACATCAAAATGAATGTTGGCACTCAAGGCAAGAGTCTTGTGATGAGCTCTGAATAAAAGCTCACAGGCCTGAAAGCACACTTCTTTTTTTCCTCCACCCATACCGCTTTGATCCAATAAAAGACACTGCCTCTATCAACAAACTACTACGGCTACACATGCTTCAGAGTTGCAGCAGGGCTTCAGTTTTTGCATTATTTACTTACATATTAGTATATATGAAACTGCTGTAATGGCGAGCCAGGGAAATAAAGCCATCCTTTCCAAGCCGTTCCAACTGCACTGCTACGCTGACAAGTACCGGCGAGGAGATGAAGTAGACTGATCTGAAACATGAAGGGGAGACTCAGGAAAGAAAAATATAATTACTTGGTCCAAATATGAACGAGATACCAAAGCTAACTTGCAAAGGGTACTGTAGATTTTTTTTTTAATGCCTTGAGTGGTCCCAGACTTGCTTATAATCTCTTGAGAAAGACATCCACTTGGGTGAAAGACGGGACCTTGAACAGCAATGAGGTCCCTGGGACAGACGCTGTCTGGAGGGGAGGAGTGCCATCTACTGTGCCACCATCCGCCCCCTTGGGTAAACGGTGCCAATCCCTTTATAAAGTTTCTAAATACCAGCGCAGGTATACATTATAGATTTATTATGCAATTGCAAATGAATATATTTTAGCTGTTCAGTTGACTATTTTGATTGTTAAGAGCTGAATGTAGGGAATGTACATTCACATTAATAGGGTACATTTAATTGAGAACAAAAATAACATTATTTTTCTCTTCATCAGATGTTTTCCTCTATAATATTTGCTGCGGTTGGAGTTCTGGGCGCTGGATACTGCTTTGCTGTGTCAGCAGTAGCCATACACAAAGGCCCCAAATGCTTCACTGGGACAGAGTGGACCTACCCTTTCCAGGACGGGTAAGGCAGGACAATCCGAAAAAGAGTTAAACACGGTTCACGTTTGTGGTATGATTCCACTTCCTGTAGCATTTGGTGGTTTGTTAGGAAAACTGAGTTTATTCATCTTTTATCATATTGTTTTGGTAACTCACTTGTTTTTGTTACAATGTAACACAGTAAATTAAGGCAAATATTTAGGTGTAGACACCCACAAACCCCCACACATGCCCTGGGGTTCCCAAAGGTGCCCCCCCGAGTGAGACCCCAGGGTCCACACCCGGGGGTGTGAAGTCCACCAGCCTGTAGCACCATCCCGCACAGACCCACCAGGGCAGCTAGGCACGGACCAGCACCCTCGGGCACGTGCTGGGCTGATCTCGCCCCCCAAACGGAACTGTTCAGTTTTACATAACACACGTTCCTCTCTGATCTCTTGCCTTTTCCTATCCAATTTTGCTTTTTTGGGGCTCACAGCTCATCCCGGCAGCGGCAGCTCGTCAGCCCCAACAGACTCTCCTGCCCGCTCATGTCATCTGCTTCACAACTGTTCTGTCCCCCCCAGGAATTACCTCACCAACCACACATTGTGGAGCCTGTGCAAGTCCCCTGAGAACATCGTCACATGGAACCTGACCCTCTTCTCCCTGCTGCTCATCATGAGCGGGGTCCAGGTGGTGCTCTCTGGCATCCAGGTGGTGAATGGCCTGATCGGGACCATCTGCGGGGACTGCAAATGCTGCGGCTGTTGTGGGGTGAGCAACCAGTGGCTTGTGGTCATTATTTTTTGTTCTGACGATAGCCATACATACACCTGGCTGGCTGGCAGTCTGGAAAACCAAACCAGACGTCATTCAGCACCAGGGCTGCGTTTTCAAAAGTACAGCTGAAACCCTCAGTGTAGTCAGGTGCTGAAAACACGATCTCAGTCCTTACGGTGTTCATCTGACAGCTTCCCGTAGCCACTGGGAAATAATAAAAACCTTTGGAAGCCACAGGAACAGTAGCCACTACATTACCTCCATGTTTTTTATTCTTCCAGGGAGATGGGACTGTCTAAAGAATATGAACACCGCCGACAATCCTCCTTATCTTGGGGTGCTCCCTTCTGCAGCCGCCCCACTAAGCTGCTGTTGGACGTGCCGTCCCTGGCTGAGAAGATGAGAATGAAGGGCACTCTGCCCCACTAACGTCACGAAGCCCTGACTCCCTTTCTAGCCTTTCTGAAACTCCTCATCATGGAATAAAATAAGTGAAATCCAACTCTCGCATGCATATTTATTTTTGTAAAACAGTTTCTATTTAAAAAGAGGGTGTTCTCAGGCAAAATACCTTCTCTCCCAACTCATCTTTCCAACTGGGGAGCATCAGAGGCTGCTGGTACAAGCTCAGCTGTAACGCAGCTGTGTATATCTTCTTCTGAGGTTTATCAGATGGAAATATCACAACTCTAACTTTTTGAGTACATGTTTACGTTACCTGGAAAAGTGAGGAATTCTCTCTTCCAGACCTGTTATGACTAAAGTGCTTTCTGCAGAGTCTCTGTGACAGAACAGGTCCACGAATCTCACGGCGAGGTCTCTCTCCTTGGCTGTGTCGGACGGGCGGCACATTCAGCAGCGCAGGGCCAAGGTGACAGCCAGAAGAACGGTGCTGTGGACCCCCGGTCTGAGGCGCTACCACGAGACCCTGTGCAACGCCGGGAACCTGCTGGGAAAGGCCAGTTCACAGCCATTTCTCAGCAGAATGGGGATCCCACTTCTTCACCCATCCCTCATCAACCTTCCTCGTTCGATCTAACGGCACAGTACGGCTGCGGGAGATGACGTGAACACAGCAAGTGTGAGAACACGGGAGGCTTGGAGAGACCTTCCCAGCCTGCAGTTCTTTGTGCTCCTGAGACAAGGGTTCATCTCCGCATTTAACTCTCCCTGAGGGATTCCTTCTCCGTGAAGCCATCCACTTGTTCCTTGGATCACAACATCCCTTCCATAGTCTAACTCCATGCTGAGGGAGGAAACTCCCTTGTCCTGACCCTGCCACCTGCTCCTTCCACAGGATGTCCCCCAGTTCTCGCCTGCAAGAGGGGACGCAGCCAGCCCTGCCCCTCTGCCCCAGGATAACTGATGCCACGGGCTCTCACATCTCCTCGCAGCTGTCTCTCTTTTTATCCTGAGGAGCATTAGTATATTTAGCTGTTCCTCACACAGAAGTTGTTTCGCCTCTATATGAAGTTTTTTCACACTTCCCGCCTACACGCTGAGACGGGAGGGAGACCCACAGTGCTCCCAGTACAGACATGCTGCCTCGTCCTTCATTCCAACTGCAAAGTTCATGAGCCACAAAGATGGGGATGAGCCACAACCTGACCGGTCGCTGCTGTGAATCCCAGCAGGATCCCAGGTCTGGTCTTGTTAGAGAGCAAGCCAGTCTCTCCCACAGAACATCACCTTCAGGCACTGGCTCCACACAGACAGTGAATGAAGCCTCGTTTTAGAAAAGCAAACAAGTTTCCACATCCCTTGTACAATATAAAATGGGTACTCATGGAAAGGAGAAGGACATATCCTATTTAAATCCAGCTACATGATGAGAAATCTCGATTAAAACTCCAACACAGGTATCTATTTACATGCAGAAATACGTCCTATGCTGTAATCCTTGTCTTCAATCTTGTACAGAAACTGCACAGCCTGCATCACTTGGTGCAGAAATATCAGCAGTAAGTGACCAAAACTGTTTCTATGTGTGAAGCAAAAGGGCTTTTACCTCTCTGTTCACAGCAGCACCTAACCAACTGTGATCTCTCGTCTAACAAAGCGGATGCACCGATGCAGGGTCACAGGTATCGGGTCTGGGAGGCATCGCTGGAGCCCACCTTTGTACACAGAGGCAGCGCAAACAACGCTGAAATCATTTGCAAGATGTTTTTAAACTGTTCTTAAAAATCTCAAAGTTCAGGGATCCAAAACCCTCAGCATTTTATAACACTGCTAAGTGTTCAGAAAGTCAGAAAGACATTCTTAATACGTCATCCTGCACCCCCTGGTACGTGATTCCCACAGAATAATGATCCTGTGCCCTGTGCTTTCAGCAAACGTATTTCACGTACTTGGTATCTACACTAAAGGTATGTGAAGAACTTAAAGCACTCAGAAGCACTAAAAGCCAGTAAACAATATGCAAAAATGTTAAATAGCTAGATTTAGGTACTAAGAGTTACAATAATAAAAGCAAAGCAGCCTCAGTGGTACATTGTGCAAGATTATAAAAGAAAATATTTAAAAAACCCTCTTTGGAAACAGCTGTCTCTCCCACCTGTTCCACTGCACTGCTAGGGAATCTGAGAATACCCTTTCACCACCACCCACTGATGCAACAATCTTACAGCTCCTCTTTCATCTGCGGTCAGCAGCTGTCCTGCACCTCCTCTCGCATTTGTCTTGTTTTATTTATAAGAGGCCTCTGGGAACATGGAATGTTTCCCATCAGTATTCAGCAAAGGGATGGGTAGCTGCATAGTGCACAATTTCCAAACATTAATAAACAGAACACATAAATCTTTGTGGGACACTTGGGGTAAGAAATAACAGCTATAATACCTAAAACCAAAACCAGCGGGTGTTCCATGAGTCAGTGCTTCTGCGATACCCAGCCACACGCTGGTTTTCTAACACGAGCCGATACACAGCAGACAGGGAGACAAGGTGCACGCGTTTCATCCTGCGACCTGGGCTGCAGCGCGCCTTGGCTTGGGGTGCACTGGGCAAGAGCAAATGAACCAGAACCAGCAGCTCCACCAAAGCGCCAACACTGTGTTCCCAAACCTGCTCGGTGATGGGGAACCTCTGAGGCTCTCCCCTATTGTTAATCCCACGGCAATCACTCATCTCCAGCGTCAGCTCTGCAGTTACTGGAGAGGGCTCTCTGCCTTCTGAGCAGCGTCCAGTGAAGCCAGGGAGAGGGGCTGACCGCGGGTTTCTGGAACAGAGACACAACGGGCCAGAGGAGCTCCCGGGAGAGGACCTGCAGGCGACGAGCCGACCGTGCCAGGCAGGGACAGAAGGACAACGCCAAGAGAGGAACCACGAACAGGGAGAACTGGAAGTGCTGAACCAGACCTCAGCAGTCCCCACCAGCTTGGACACCACAGTGCGTACAAATGTCAGCTGTTAGATGTAGAGATCTTGGCAGCCCAAGGGAAAAATATCAGTATTGTTTGTGAAATCTCAGAGATGCACGTTACCTGAAGTTTCATTATTCCCCCTAAAACCCAGCTGCTCAGCCAGCGAGTGCTGAGAGCGCAGCAGGCCTGACCCGCGTGGCACCGCTGCAGCCGGGAGCTCACAGGATGCAGCACACGGGTTACGCAGAGCGCGCCCGCGACTCCAGGCCCACGCATCCCGGCTTCAGCCGGACAAAGCCAGTGCCTCTGCGCGGCCACAGCCCGAGGCAAGGGTGGTCTCACAGGAGCAGGCTGAGGCGAGGCAGCACACCACCCACCGCGCAGCCTGGCCTCCAGGAACGGCGCGGAACCGGCAGCTCCGTGCAAAGGCTCGAGTCTAACGTTAGGCAGCAGCGTACACAGAGGTGAAGGCCTTTGCTCAGCCAAGCACTCAGGTGTTTTCTGACACCATCGGCCTGACCCAGCGGCGGGACCCCGAGTGTTCAGCTGCCGCCTGGGCCCAGCCCAGCCCTGCAGGCCGCAGCCACCGCCCGGGAGGGGCCATGGCCTCCCCCTCCACCTGCACCCACCCGGGGTCCATGCCTTTTGAGGAGTCAGAAGATGCCTGGTGGGGACAGGGCCCTGCTGGCGATACCGGGAGCAGCGAGGTTCCAGGACCCGGCAGAATGAGAAAGCCTTTGCCTGAAGTACCACCCTGAAAACGAATTAACAGTTCAATCGCCCGCGTCACGCACCGGGACAGCAGAGACCGGGCGCTTCAACACGCCCAGGGCGTCAGGCGTCACGGTATCTTCCTAATGCAGAAGTTAACAAACTTCCTGGATAAGGGATCAGACTGGAAACAACACACTATCTGAGTCCCCAAAACTGAACTTAACAGCAAATGGACTTGGTTCCAACTCTTCTGTTTAGAGATAACAAATTATCTCACAAACCTTAACAAAATCCGTGTGTCAGCAAATGATGAACGACGAGGTGCCGCAAAAGGAAACGAGCAATGGAGGCACCGGGGAACAGGCTGTATGAGTGGAACTGTGACATCACCAACGGCCACAACCACCAATAAACTGAAACGTCACGGCAGAGTAACCCACTCCCTCTGCCGAGCGCTGATCACGTAATTCCCAGCGTAAACAAACGCCTTTCACCCAGCACGGCAGCTCCGAACCTCTACTCCACACAGTGTTACACAGCTCCCTGGGAAGCACATACTAAAAACCTCCACAGAAAACAAGAAACAATTTAATAAATCAACATGCATCCAAAAGTTTTAAGCTCATTTGTATTTGTTTTTCACGTACAAGATCAAAGAAATAAAAAAAACAGAACCAAATCCTGGATACACCAGTTTGATCTGATTGCTACCAGCACATACAATCTGTTGCAAGGTACTCAAAAACAAATGCTCACACATGTCATATAACAAAATGAAAAAAAGTAAATAAAAAAGTTAAAGTACTAGCATGTACATGGATGTAGTACATTAGGAAACAAGTTTATTTGAACACTCATTTTTTCTGTATTTAAATTAGACATTTTAATCCTTCCTTTCCCCAAATTGCATTTGTTCTCAAAAAGCCAACCCCAGTCCCTCCCCAAGTTACATTCTAACAGCATTACCAAAACACAAACTGTAATTAACAGCGTCCCATTACTTCTGTACCGAGGTATGCCACCCTCAGTGATGGTCAACTGCAAAGCCGTCCAGCTGGCATGTTTACTGTATTTATACTACAAGCAGACAGTGTCCATTTAGCAAAGTAAATGTTCAAAACCTGAAACAGCACAGCGAAATATTGTCAGCAATAAATTTAGTTTTATAAGAATTACATATGCTTTGAATACTTAAAAGTTCTGCCATAAGCCTGTTTAAAGCCAAAAACTTGTAAAAAAAGAAAACTTTAAAAAATAATTTTATTGTAGCTGCACTTCATTTGACACATCCTCTCCATCACAGAAATAAGAAGTGTACAGTGTAACGAGTCGTTCTTACCTTAACCGCGATTTGGCTGGTGACTGAGTAAGAGCTGACCCTGGATTCTGGCAGCTGTTTCACATGGGAGCAATGTTCCACATCGCACCCTCCCCTTCCAAACCTGCTGCTTTATTTTGGAAGTAACATGGAAACATTGTTTCTAACTTTTTTACCTCTTTAGCATCTTCGAACCACCACACTTAGCCACACGAAACACCAATGACAGAGGAATCAGATTTGCAGCTTCACGACTCTGACAAACACCCGCTGTGACTCTAGCGGAAACCCGCACCCGTTCTCACTGAGCGACGCGTGGCCTTCGGCTGCTGAAGAGCAGCGCACCCACCCAGAACTCAGCACAGGCCAGCCAGTCCATGCCAGCTGAGGACCTGATCTGCTTGGACTATCTTTTATTACGAGAAAACCTAAATTTACAATATACAGACTTACTAGCAAATGAACCAGCTGCATTTTCTAAACATAACGCAATGATGAGCGATACCAACGGAACCACAGCAGAGCTCAGACCTGCAGCTACTGTGAATCGCTGTAGCACCAAAGGCTTTCAGCTTGCCAGGCCACCCGTGCAACGCTGCAATGCTGACGAGCTGGCCTTGCAAGCCGGCATCACAACCAGACGCCAAAAAATCTCCAATTCTTTCACCAGAGTCAGTCATGTCACTAAAGAACAAAGCCTTAGGACCATCTGTTTTTCGTTAGGCTGACAACCTGAAGAAATCCTTAAAAGAGAGAGATTAATCATAATTACAGTAACATTGGTCAGCCCTGCCCAGTCCCCTGTTTGTTGAAATTAAATTTCTGCTATCTCAACAGTCAGAACTAGCAAATATAATTACCCCCTCCCCCCAATAGCCCCTCCAAAAAAAAAACCAAAACACAATGCCCATTCAGTTATTCAATTCTGTGCAGACGCAACTTCGCTGTCACATCTCATTTTCTATTAAAAAAGCAAACATAAAAAGAACTAAGTTTCCCTATGTAATACAACTTCATGACTGTAGGTCTTTGCCTTCCATCTCTCTTTTCAAAATTTTGATATGTGTGCTTTTTATTTTCGATCTCCTGACACCACGTACACTCAGCAGTTCATCGCTGACAAGGCAGTTTATTGTACCCAACTCTTTACCATGTTGTTTACTGAACACTGGTGATTCGTTTTCTGTGTATCCCTATCTGCAGCCTCCCTTCCCGGCAAGCATCTACATCTGCCACATCTTCCAAACCTACTCCATATTCCCATCACTTAATCGCTGACCTTTTCACCTACCTTCACCCAACCAGATGGAAAAAAAATCTCTAGTGATCAATATTCTGGTGCATCAGTAAGATCTTGTGAGGTGTCACTAGACCTGGCAAGCACACATTTACACCAAGTGCTACATCTCTTCCTCTCTCTCCGTAGCCTGGATTAAGCTTAGAGAAAAGTTTTAATGCCTCTCATAAAAAAGATTGTTTTTTTCAATATAAAAAGCTTAAATTCATAATTATAAATAATATAATTTCAAAATATTTAAGAATTCTAGGACTTCATTTGCATTTCAGGGGAACTGCAAGCTTAATGTCCTTGATGCCTTCTCAGTCCCAAACCTCTGACAAAGAAGTGTTTGTAGGATACACACTAGGTAGGAACACACAGAACACGCCCTGTGTCCTGGACACCCTTTACAGTAAGTGGAAGACTTAAGAACTAAGGAACTTTCCCGGGCAGTTTACAACACTGCGCTAGCACTGCCCTGGTAAAGTCACCATCTCTTTTCATGTATACAACTACATGCATTTTGACATTGTCAGTTAAAAACATTACTGAAAACAGTATGAGCAAGGGTTTTTTCCCCACTACATATGACATTAAAAAGTTGTGCCACGTTTTTCAGACTTGACTTTAAAAGCATGTCTTTGCATTTAAGATATTTGCCACAGATTTTATGTATATAAAAAAAATTGTTTGTTCATGCGTTAAGTTACAAAATTGTAGTGCTTAATATAATAAACTTCAAAATCTAAAATCTTTAAAAAAAATGCTTGTTTATAATACACTGCTTTATTTTTAAAAGGCAGCAGTCAGTACCAGTCTGGTTTATTTTGCAACAATATTGTAGTGTAAAAAATGTTGCTAAACAGTTCTGGCACTTTGAGATTGGAAGTATTTATTTTCCAAAAACTATACAGTAATATACTGGAAGAAGAAACTGCAATAGTACTGTTTGTGCCTTTACAAATATATCATGAGAATTATTATGGCTGATATGGATGAGATTTAATCTATATTCCATACAGCACAGTGCTACTAAGAATGAAATAAAGATTTTTAAAGCTTAAGTAAATTTATAAAAAAAGCTTCTGATACTGTTGTTATAAACATAGCAATAAAACTGCTCTCCTGGTCTGATGCTGTGCAGCTTTTTTGACCCAAGTGACGCAGTAGTTAGCTTTTGTAATTCATGAAGGGTTTGTGGTGTCCATCAATGCCCAGGCATCAGCCAGGGACATGCACCAACACCACCCGCTTTCTGTCCTTAAAGTGAAACATTTCTGCCTGGTCTGAAAAGGTAAAGAAGTGTACTGATGTGTAAAGTAGTGTGCTTTTTTTAAAGAAGAAGGGATATATATGCATATATGTATATTTATATATATATATATATGTATTTTATATTTAAGTTAGTGTCAATCAAATCCAGGCAGAGATTAACCTCACCATAAAGATGATGTAAGAAAAGTCATTAAGGCAGTAAGTCATATCTCTTGAGGATTTTCAGATATTCTACCTCTATCTCAAGAGGAAAAAGAAATGCTGAATCGCACTGTAGGTTGAATCAGCATTCAACGATTACAGCCAGGTAAGGAAGGGCTCGTTCTTGTTGAGTACTGACTCCACATCGTTGAGAATAGGGATCAAGTCTTCTGACTCTAGAGTCCCAAGATCAACATTTGTTCCTGGAAGACAGTCGAGGAAATCAGGGAAACGTGTTTGCTGTGGATTGATGTTCATTGTTGTCTGTGCTATAGTTTCTCCTAGGAAAAATAAAGAATAACTTTTGAAATAACCAAACTCTTCTTGTGGGTAGCTTAAAACAACATAATTGATACAAAAATTAGACTCCCCCTTTCCCACATGAACTTGTGAGCAAACACGACCTCAAAACTGGATTTGCTTGCAGAATGCATATTCTTGCAAGAGTTAATTTAATATCCTTGCTTTGCTCTCAGAAGCACAGAAGGCCCTTTCCAGCAGTGTTCAAAGCAAGCAGCCTCTGACCTTCCACTTGGGAAGCCTGGTTGTTCAAAGTTCACTACTCCTCGCAGGGAGCAATGCAACTGAGGCTTATGCAAACCCCCTCGCCTGCTCTCTGCACAAGGGTGAATGCTGCCCACGGGGAGTGATGGAAAAAAGTGTTTTACAGCAATTTAGCTCTGCAATATTGCATTACTTTTTTTCACAAATTAATGATAACAAGCATGAAAATCTTTAATAGAGAAACTTTTCACTCTTTGCATCATCTAGAACTTCTCATGACTTCAAAAGGAAGTTGAGGTGAGAAAGTGCTGAAAATTTCACTGTCTGGAAAAAAAACCTGTTGATTTCCTAGTAATTTATTTCAGTATTTTAAACACCATGAGGACACCAACATAGAAATAAATACATACTAAAACCCAAACTAGCTAAACACATTCTGTCTGAAGGCAAATCCAACTTTGCCATTAGAAGAGACTTATCAATGAGACTGATTTCCCAGAGGTAGAAAACACAGTGATTTGTACCAAGAATGTAACCCAAGACCAGATTTTTTCTCCTCCTACCTTGGACTATGGCATGAAAACACAAACTAAGGCAGACATTTTCCAAGTTTTACTTACTTTGTTTAATATCAGTCTAAGGTAAAAGGGTAGAATCTGGACCTAACTTAAAGCTGAGAATCCTTTAGGCACTAAGAACCTTTCAGGCATTTTGCCCCACAGTCTCAGTCTGTTCTCTTGCATAGGAAAGCGAGAGATTATTGTTGAGTTATGCAATTATAAAACATTACTGGTTGTAACACTAAGTTATTAGTATCTTTAGAATTTAAGCTAAATCAGAGTATTCTACCTGTATCCATCTCATCCACGTTGCTGAGGAAATCTTCAGGTGTCGTTGGTATACTGTAGCACCCCAATCCCAAGCCACTGTCTGTACTCTGCTCCCTGGAATGGTATGGCCCACTGTAAATTGAAACATGAAAAAGCCTCAGTAAAGGTGTTTGGAAACAGACAGCACAGTAGGTTAGATATTAAAGTTAAATACTGAGTCACTGAGCCTCATTCGCAACTGTTCGCCACTAATGTGGTCATGTCACATTAGCCCAAATATAAAGCAACTGAAGTGAGGCCACTCTGGAAACACACACCTATGTGTGTAACTCTCTAGAAAAAACAGTTCTGAGAGCACAAAAAAAAATTGCATTTATTTATACCCAGCTGATGTATTTATTCTGCATAGAGTCTAATACATACACCTACAGTGCAATTAAAACCATCTGTCACCATTTGCTTGATTTTTCTAAGATTCCCTCTTGAAGTATAAACGGAAAGATTTCAAGTCAGCCACTCAGCTACACCCCGTTCTCAGTACGTACAAAATAAGATGAGGTAGGAAACCGCTTTAGAGAGAGCTTTAAACGTGTAGAGAAGGCAACAGAACCAACTGCCCAATGAAGGGGACGCGAACTCACCTGCTCAAGAAAGGGTCGGATCCGTTATTTGTAACAGGTCTCATGTCTTGGGCCATGGCAGGTGCGTTCACAGCTGTCTGAACGGGGGCCATGCTTTCTGAGTCCATGGGAAGTTGTCTGCACAGAGCAGCTTCCTGAAAAGGCAAACACACACACGGGAAGGGTTATTCCAACAGCTCAGTGGTACTGCAGTCCTGTAACAAGCGAACATGCTCTATATACACATCTTCTTGTTTAGGAAGGTGGTTCTAAACTATGTAACTGATCACTGGTGGCACCGGTGTGAAGAAAATCATAATGCAGACAGAGCAACTTTCATGCCCACTTCTGCTGGTTTAAGTGCCGCAGAACCCACCCCTCAGTGGCCACCACAGCCGGGAGCCAGCCCCACCGCCCAGCCAGCTGCAGACGTGCTTCAGGACCTTCCCATCAGCTTCACAACTCTTTCTAAAAATGAATCCTTCCAGCATTATAATGTGTGACAACCATGACATCTAGTGGTGCAGAGATCTACACGAAGGTTGTCTGGCTCCACAGGGACGTTCCCAACAAATATCCCAAGACCTTAACATAATAAATCAGTATCTGTTTTTTACCTAGTTTACTCAAGCTTTTTTTTTAATGGAATAAGCAAATAAAATATTTTCTTTAAATCCTAATAGAAAACTTTCTCCAATGAATCAGTCATTCGTTCTCCCAAGTACAGAAAAGATTAACATGTTTTTGAGGCTAGAATATGATGTTCTACTATGTTTTCAACTGATTTCTTTATTGAGGAGAACTGGTCTGGTCTCTTCATTGAATACTGCAAAAATTATTAATTGGGAATTAACATATTGGTGCTCATTAATGCAATGTTGCCTCTATAATCACATTATCAATACATTCACTGATAAATAATAATTTACATTAGATGTTGTAATTATTTACTAAGTGTCAAGAATAAATACCCTGAAGATTCTTAACAGGTTATGTATGATAGCTCGTGCGTGTCATTACATTTGTCAAGTGACAATTCTAATGGTGATGTTTCTATTTACAATTAAACCATCTGAACTCAGTGAAAACGTACAAACCTCTGAAAATGGGCTGACTGGTTTCTTTAATGGTCTACATGAAGATACTGAAAGCATTTCTTTAAATATAAGAAGAGCAGCAACTGCAGCAACACAGTAAGGTCAATACTAGAAAGAGAGCAAGAACGAAAAAGAGAAAAGACAGCCATAAAGAAATACAGGAAGAGAAGAGAAAAAGAAGACATAAATTGAGGCAGGATACACTTAGCTAGGAATTTTTTTTTCTCAAGTCCAATCCAACAATGAAGTTCATGTTTGTGATACCTGAGCAGTGCATTTTTGAATCTCACTAATAAATGTAAGATCAGAACAGGAAAAAAAGAATGCAAAAACCCCCTTTCCCCTAGTTTGCCAACATGGAAAATACATGTTGGTTATCATTCCAGTTGCTGTCATTTCTCAAAATCAAATGCTATTACTAAAAATAAAATAACTCAGAACATTCTGTTCAAGATCCAAGTATTCACCTCTTTCAGAATATTGTGACTAAGTCTCAATTTGATGGAAATTATTTCTCTTTACTACTTTGCACATGTATTACTGCACTGAAAATACCGCCCCAATACCACCCTTTGTGACTGTAAGGGCGATCGAATGTTGGGACAGGTTTTCCAGGGAGGCTGCGGAGTCTCCATCCTCAGAGATATTCAAAACCTGACTGGATGCAGCCCTGAGCAACCCGCTGCAGTGGCCCTTGCTCTGAGCAGGGCAGCTGGACTAGACAATCTCCAGAGGTCCCTTCCAGCCCCAGCTGCCCTCTGTCTCTATCAAAGAACAACCACGTGCATACACACATCCTATGTACAAGATTCTGCTTTTCTGCTTTGGGCAATCTTCTTAATAATTTCTTGCCAGCTCTCATGCCATTTTTTTCAATTATCAGATTGAAATTCAATTGTATTGCTCAATACAGCAGCACTGTATCAGAAATAAGCCTGAAAATTTATTGCCTGCAGGAGGTGGTGGGAAATCTTTCCTGTATCCAGCAACTTCTCAGTGGATCCTATAACACAAATCGGTGTCTCAGCCTGTGGGGGACTGTGCGTGCCTGTGTTGGGGGGTAGGGGAAAGCTTGCCAAACTCCCTGCCCATGAGAGAGAAAACTGACCTGAAAATACGCTGCCCAGAAAAATATTAAAGCTGAAAAGTTGGTCCTAACAATTGACCAGAGATGACAAAGTCTAACGACCAGAGAGCTGTGCCAAAGAAAATCTATGAAGGAAAAGTCACGCACCTGTAAAGACGAAAGTCCATTATTTAAGGGTGTATTTGCTGATAATTAGCAAGTGGATTGACAGCAACAGTTTTGAAACTCTTTTGATTAAGAATGCCAGAAGCCTAGCAGGGATGACTTCTAGTGCCTTGGGTTTCCAAAACAGGAAACAGGTAATGACATATTGACAGCCTAAAGTTCTATCCGAGTAATTAATTTACATAATTGCACTCACCATGCTGCCAAAACCAGCTTATCTCTGAAACAGTGAGTTCTGTTACTCTGAAAGACTTGTATTAACCCCGCTGCTCTCCACAGAAGTACGGTATTTAAGACAAAAGTGTGAACAAAGTGAGGAAAGGCAACACTGAAAAATCTGTACAAGTCCATGGAACTGTTTTAAACATAAACAAGAGATAAA
Source organism: Syrrhaptes paradoxus (assembly GCA_013400615.1). Taxonomy (NCBI): domain Eukaryota; kingdom Metazoa; phylum Chordata; class Aves; order Pterocliformes; family Pteroclidae; genus Syrrhaptes; species Syrrhaptes paradoxus. The sequence continues at coordinate 70,054 of VZTO01007984.1, read as the reverse complement.
TCTCTTCTTTATAGAACACAAATGACCACAGGAAACATGAGGATTTTCTTGGTCTTCATGTCCTGCCTTTGTCCCTGGAACTCAACCCAGAAGCACAAACACACCCCGATTCCTCTGGTGCTTTCCAGAGCAAAGCACAGCGCACGAGTGGAGATTTCTGAACCTCCCACTAATTAAAAAATGTGGCTGCACATAAGATCAAAGTACACTGCAGAAACCACAGCGCTGTTCACAAAGGGAGCTTCACACCATTGACCCTCCATGAAATGAACATCCTCCCTCTCACGCTGAGGTGCACGGGAACAGGAAGAATTTCCTACAGCCTTCCGTCAGTCTTACAGACGGACCCAAAAAGTGCCCGGCCAAATAAACACTGAAAAGAGCAGAGAATTCCTTACACCAGCTGCTGCTGGCAACAGCCACCAGCCGAGACGGCAGCTGTGCTAGCGGAGCTGCGGGTAACGCAGGCACCAGGGCTGCGGCTACAGAGCACCGGGCCCGGGCCCCTCCGGTGACGCGCTTCGGACATCTCACAGGAGCTGACAGGAGCCGAGCGACGACGGGAGAGGTTTCCTCAGGGGCTAGATGCCTGGGTCGATGCCAAGGGCAAGCTTACCCAGGCCAAGCTGAAACCCGGGCAACTTCCCTGTGGCAGCTCCTGGCCCTCTGAGCGGAGGTGAGCCTCCCCCTGCTGCAACCACCCCTCCGCAGAGCAGAGACAGGCCCTGCCCGCAGGCAGACACTGGATCTTCCAACATCATACTGCCAGAGGAAAACCTAAACCATCGGTAACTTCTGCAACTTACTCCCCGTTTCCACAGAAATTTAATTTCCAAAAGTAGCTCGGAAGAGACTATTAACAAAAGAAGGAGGGCTCAGACAACACGACTGCTGAGCATCAGGCTGTTCTCCTGGGGCCAGGAGGATGAGCAGTCAGCCCTGCGGGAAGGACTTCCGTTTAACTTTAAGGTTTTCCACTTAACTGCCTTCCCAAAACAGGAAAGCATTGCAAAACGTCCATTCTTCCCAGGGCACTGGACTTACTGCTCCTGCACAAAGTGCCGTGAACGTCGCACGTATCCGCAGACCTTCACGCAGGCTGGCTGCCTCTGTCCTGCGGCCGACCTGCGCCGCTGGGGAAGGTGGACAGTCAGCTCTGGGAAACCTGGTGCCAGCACCGCTTGGTCCAACGGGAGACGTTCATTAACCATGTCCCCAGATACAGTGACCAGCCCTCCCAGCCGCTAACCGCAGCAGGCTAACGAGACATTCCAGGTGATTTAGACAGGCCTCGCGAAGCAACACGGTGTGTGACCCGAAAAGCCTCCAGCGCCCTGGAGACAGACTCACGCTGTAAGTCCCTCTCTCTTCTGTGCTGCAGGAAACTCTACATTTATTGCAGTTACTTGAGCTACGCTCACTTGGGGAACGGCATAGCACCTCCCGTGTCTTAATTCCAACACACTGCACGTTGCTGGTAATGCCAGCTCACCGCGTAGTTTATAACCAACAGCCTCCTGCCCGCCGCAGCCAGAGCCCGGCGGGGGAAGCGGACAGAACCGGCTCCACCCTACACCGATGTGTGCTCCTCCTCTGCGGCTGCCTGGCACAGGTGACTCGCCAGGAGCCACATTACAACTTCAGCACTGCTACAGGTGTTAGGCTGTTGCTTCTTCAACATTATTACAGCAGTGGTCAATAGTAACGGATCGATTACACGGTCACAAAAGTTGTGAGAGCTTGCTATGCCCCGTTCCCTACTCAGAGCATGGCTACAAGGTTCTTAAGAAGAATATTCAGGAATCTCCTACCCTAGGTGAAAAAGTCTGTCAAAAAATACCAGAGACCTCCCGCAGCCCTGTGAACGGTAACAGGACAGTTACAAACCACACGAACAGCCTGAGCTGCTCCGATCAGCGTGCTGCCTCCCGGCCAGCTGAGCCACCCCCCAGCGCTCGGTTCAAAAAGCACCAAACGCCCACAGCGATCTGCTTGGCACAGCAGCACAGGCTATTTTAAAAACCCAAAGGGGATTTTCAAAATAAATAACAAAACAAAACAAATTAAAAACACTCCCAAAAAACTCTGATATCACAAAGGCATGTCAAAAAGCTTCATCAGCGGTTATTTGCACAAGTCTTTAAAAGCTTCAAAGCCTTGCAGCGAGTTGAATTATTCACTGCCTCTGAACACAGTCCTGATGTAAACCTCCTTTCAGCTGTATGCCAGACAAATCTAGAAATACATTGCCACATGTCCGGGAACCCTCCTTGGCAGAACTGAGCTGAGCTCCACGCTCTGTTGCCATACAGTCATTTCCAGCTGGGGGGTCGAGCGAGGGCATTTTTATGGCGAGTCTACACTGCTAGTCACTGAAATTTATTTTCTGGCAGTTCTCATACTTAGGATGGAAAGTGAGACATCTAGATATTGCCCAGGCCACCAATAAATCAGACTACAGGCCAGTCTGCGCAGTCAAAAGGGCACCAGCAGGGCAGAAAGGTTCTGCTCTGAGAGGATAAAACACGGACAAAACTTCCTCTGCCCCCCCATGCACTGCTCCTTCTACAGCCTCTTGTGAGCCCGTGGCTTTCTGTGCACATATTCATGGAGCAGGACTGGCGGACCAGGAAGGAGCATGTTGCTTTTGGGGCTGTTTGCACCCATCCCAACAAGCTGCAGGTCGGCACTCGTGCCGAGACACCTTCCCCGTAGGAAGGACCCTTTCAGAGATTTTTTACTGACATCAGCTCTAACTACTTCCATTTCCCAGAAGCTCCTGAGCAGCAAGCAGATTCTCCCTTTTCCTTTGGAAAGCTGACAAAAACAAATCAGTAAGAAAAAAAACCCAAACTTTTTCCAGAATGACAAAACTGAGTAGGGAAATGCTTAACGAGAAGCTGTCCAAAATGCTACCCTTCTTGCATGTACTCAGTCTGCAGTTCTAGAGGTTTTACCAACTAAATGAAGAGGAGGACAAAGAAGGAAAAAATTCCCTAAGCAGAGTGCTTCCAGAACCACGCATCCCCCCCGGCGGGTGTGCGGCTCCACCCGGGCAGCTGCAGCCAGGAAGGGTGCAGGAGCCAGCAGCTGCTGCCAGGCTGCACAGAGGCTCATGCCCCACCAAGAATTCCTCCCCGCTCACTCAGACTTTGCACCTCCTTGCAGTTGCTAGCAGCAGCGTGCACGCTTACTCAGCGTTTTTCCCTTGGATAGGTTACAGGAGAAAAGCAACAGCAGCAGTGAAGGGTCAGGGTAGGAGTAGCTGTGCTCCAACACTGATGACTCCAGAGGGATTTGCCACATTCCTCCCAGCTGCCAGGGTTCAGGAGCGCTCAGGTTACCAGCAGGAAGTTCCCAAAGTTCTGTTAGGAAGGATGGATTTTGCATCTTGCTTTCCTTGGGTGGGAAATGTTTTGTTTCCTAAGAGCTACGCCAGTTTCTGAGAACTTGGTAATCGAAGTGATCCTGTCCTGCTTTACCCGGCACGGAGCTCCAACAAACACCGCAGGGTGGCATGGGCAGAGTAAGCTGAGGCTTGATTAAGTACGGCACAGCTGCAGAGTGGTTTGCGTGTATTAGTTTCAAAGTAACAGAGCCAGCAGAGCAGGGAAATCAGCCCTTATGTTCACGGCACAACTGTTTTGAAGCTTAATTTGCTCTTATCCTGAAGCAAGAACAGAGCCAAAGAGTAAAAATAGCCGAATGTGTTATTAGCACAATGACAATTATGACTAAGCTCATACCAGATATCCCCACTCTCCTCCCACACCCATCTCTACTATGTCCTGAGCTCTTGACAGCAAAGGAGGAGGTATGCAAAAGGCTGGAGACCACTGCGCAGGTCAGAGATCACCTCCCTGCACACAGCTCCAATCTGTCGGCGTGTAACTCCCTGAAATTAAGGGTAATGGAAATTGAACACGGGCATGAGATGCTGGTGTCTGTGCAGCTTCCGGACTCAGGTCTGAATCATGAAAGTCAAAAGTCAATATGAGTAAATAAAAAAATTCAGAAACTTTAGTGAAATCAGATCTGCCTTTGACCCCTGTTCAGCAAGAGCACTGAGCACGGCTTAACTTCGAGCACGTTCACGTATTCACCAAGACGATGGGAACAACCACATGCAAAGACAGCCAAGGGTCACTGCAGGAGCTATCAAAGCACACAATTTTAATGCTTTTTTGATTTCCACATGCAGCGAGGTGGTGTTGTACAGTTTCAAAAGGTATTAATGAATTTTTTGTTAATAACTTTTGTTAAGCATTTAAGTTCTTAGGGGAAGGAGATGAAAGTAAAAAAAATAAATGAAGCAAGTACATTGTTGTAAAGTTTTTTTTACAAATATTCTCTATTTTTTTTGCGATTCTACTCGTCAGACATCCATTTTCATTTTGCTATCAATCTCTTTTACAGAAGCCTACTAAGTGGCAGTACATACATTCCTCCCACAGTTTGTCCTGCTGTCTGCACAAGATGAAGCTGCTCTAGCCTGCTTTCATCACCTGTGTTTTCCCTCAGTCATTCTTCTCCAGACTCGGAGGAACACGTGCACCACTCCCCACGTACCTGCGACCATGACATACCCTCTGCTGCTCCTCCTCAGAGGGCACCTAAGCGTGAGGATTTTTCTTGGGCTTCTGTTTGCATTTTACACAGGTCACCAACACTTCAAAACATTACAGCAACTCACCATTCTCCAATAAATCACCAGAAAACCTCAGCCAATTCTAGAACCACAGAAAGGTTTGGGTTGGAAGGGACCTTTAAAGATCACTAGGTTCTGACCCCCTGCCCTGGGCAGGGAGATTGCTGTCAATAGTCCAGCAACAAACATGCTTCTACCTGCTGCAGAGAAATGTCATACTGCGTTTCTACCTCAGAATAACCACAAATTATGGTGCAATCCCAAAGACAAAAGCACTGAAGGCATGACATAGTAATTCCACAAAATTATTACTTCCACAGAGGGTGGAAGCGTGGATGTATAACCTGGGAGGAACACAGAGACGATGTCTGAGCACGCAGGGATGAGGTTAGGAAAGCTCCAACCTCAACCAGACTGCGCTTCTGTGATTTTGTGAAAGTCACCATTTTTAAAGGTATTTAGAACTGTAACTGCAGCATTTACAAGGCCACCAACAATGGTGTTACTCTTGATAAAATGGACTTTGTTCACACTGCTCCTGAGAGAAACAGGAAGGTGATTAATATGCCATGCGAAACACACCACCGCCAGCGGAGCTGTCCGTAAGAGAAGAAACACAATTGTTAGAACTTTTTATTTCCGTAAGACAGTGTAAAGGAAGTTACATATCTCTTTTTAAAATATGAGTCATTATATAAAGCTGAAACTCAAGACACAGAACAACAAAGACATCAAAGTCTTCAAATCAGAGCTATTCACGTAAGTCGTGAATGTGATTTCATTTTAATTCAAAGGCAAAGGGTGCAAGTTACAGAGTTGGGATCAGAGACAGGAACACCTCTGTATGTTCTACCTTTATATTCAGTGAAGCATGAACACGGTCTAACACGCAAACCAAGGTAAAATGAGAATTCAGTGATGGCTGCTCTAGATTTATAAACTGATGCAGAACAGAATTTGGTCCTTACGCTACCATTAGAGCTGGTAAGAAAGACACCAGGTCTGTAACTCCTGACAGATGGCCATTTTGTGTTCTGCTTAATGCCAGTTTAGAGAAAGAAATTAAATGTTTTCTTTGTATTAGCTTTGTGGTTACCCTTACCTAAAACAACCGTTAATTCTGACCTAATGTAACAGAGCTGCTAATTGTACCTGGCAAAAATGAGGATGCATTGAACTAAAGGCTCTTGAACAAAATAAGAGAGTATCCCTGGTGTTACCTGTCGCAGTAACTCCTCCTGACGCATCCTGATCCGCTCCCTCTCCATCTGGATCCTCTGGAGCCTCAGCTTCTGCTGCTGCTGCTGCTGCGTGGTCAGGGCACTGGGCAGGTTCAACAGCCCCGGCTGCGGCGTCTGCGGAGGACGGCTCTGCTGCGACATGGCAGTGCTGGGTGTTATTTGGTGCTGGTGATTCATGACTGTGGGGAAGAAAATAAATCGTGGCTTGTTAAGCAGAATTGTACTTTAACAGAGGGTCTCAGACCCATGTTGCCCATTCACAGAACAGAGTTACTAGAATTACTGCGTTTCAAATGACTGAGATAACTACTCCATCTGGCCAGATCTGGTACTGGTAATTGCTTAATAAATGATTTTTAGTATTTCATACATGTATAAAACATGAATACCTGTAATACAGCAAGTATTTATATTCAGCCTGATATGTTCAAATATTTACCTAATGATAGGCAGTAAATGACATGCAAGCTTTTGTAACTGAAAATTCCTCTACAAATGTGTGCCTACAACACGCAGTAATCTACTACAAATGTTTTCAATCTTAACATTTTTCTTCATTGACAGATCTAAATTAATTATTGTAAGAATTATTTCCGGCACAAATACTGTGCAGCGTGCGCGTTCTCCACCACTACAAAAGCGATACACGCTCTCAATGACACGCAGACGAGAGACGTGCCAGCGACGAGGCAAACCTTGCAGGAGCTCCTGCTGCTGGCAGGCTGCAGCCTTCCCCGGTCACCACGGATGAGCCAGTCTCTGGATACTGATCTATAAACGAGGGTTAAAGTTACTCTTGTATCTCGCACAAGTGTTGTAAGCACTTCTTACCTCCCAGCACTCATACCTTACAGGGATGGAGAGCAGCTTGAGAACCGTAACTGAAGAAAAAAAGAGCATCTAATGGGAGCTGGACTGTCGAAGTTAGGAAAGCAGCACAATAAAGAGAGACTAGAGACTATCAGAAGCTAGATCCTTCCATAACATCCTTCACATACTTTCACTTACTTCTTCAAAGCAGGCGAAACACAAGGAAAAGATAATTAAATTAATTAAATTGAACCTGCACCACATTCATAAATAAAAAGCAAAGTGGTGAGAATACTGCTAACTTCTGACTGATGTCCTTGTCGCGTCTGAGCAAAGACCGCTCTTTGTCTCGACCGGCCTCGGCCACCCCGTGTTTCAGGATGCGGCCAGGGCAAGTGAGCTGAGTTCACAGCACGGGAATCACCATCCATAGCCTTCAAGTTAGTGACACATGGCACCAGCTTCATCATCAAACTCAGCAAAAATCTTTAATCAATCTTGTATGGAAAGAACCACCCAAATCCCCAGCTGCTTCAAACAGTCACCTCAGGCAAGAATTTAGTTTAACGCGCTCGTAAATGCAAGCCTGTTTTGTCCTGCAGGCAAGGTCAGGCCTGGCACAACCCCTCTCGGAGTCACACAAATCAGGTACAGCTGAACTTACCACCCACGGCTTCATTTCCAAACGAAAAAGGTCTGGTAAGTTAGAGATTAAGGTGTCCGACTTTAGACCTGAGTTAACACAACAGAGGCACTTGTAACTCTTGTGAGTTCTGGGTGTGTAAGCACCACACTGTACAGTTAATGTCTCACAAAGAAAACCAAAATAGTCTGATGCGTATTTGATTAACAACGGAAACCTCATCTGCATTCAGATTTGGAAATGACCCATTAATTCCCCACCTCTGGTAGGATATTCAAAAGGTTGGTCTGGGGAATAACTCCACAGATGGCGGGCGAAACGGGACCTTTTGTACACAAACCCGATCTACACCCGGGTAAACCTGCAGACAAAAGGCTGTGCTCAGACAATTCATGTTGCTTAGACTGTTCGTGTTACTCAAATCAACATCATATTTTCTGGTCAAATTCAGAAACTATAAATGAGAGCACAGTTCTCTGTTGGATGGGCATTTTTATTTACAGAACTGTTATGAAAGAAACTGCAAGTCTTTGTGCAGCCCCACAGTCCCTGGTGACCACGCCACAGAACTAAAACAATGCTGTGGCACCTTTGACAGCAGGTATCGCTCGGCCATGGAAAGAGAACCACCCCTTCACTCAGTAATAGGCTTAGAAAAAAACAGGAGGAAAATGAGACAGAAGGGAAACTGCCTCTGCTTGTGCCTCCTTTTAATTTTTCAGTAAAATGAACCAGTTCTCAGCAAGACAACCTCATACCTTTCCCGAACCCCGGAGTGAACAATTCCTTCTTCTCCTTCCCTACCTTCTCATTTCCAGGAAAAAACACACACGGCACCTGAAGCCAGCCCGGATTGCACGGGGTAGCCGCGTACTGGTTTAGAAAGTAACTGACATATCTGCAAGGATTGTTTTACTAATGGGGCAACAGCACAGTAAACAAAGCTCTTACCTTCTAACATGAACACCTCAGGTACTAACATACTCTCTAGAAGAGAGACAGTATTTTTCTGCCCAAAGGACTAAGATTTGTATCTTCCTTTTTATCCGTATGAGAACGGAAATCTCAGATCAGTCCTGTGCCTCTCCGCCCTGAACGTATTTCTGCTGCGCAGACGACCAACCTCGAAGGACGCGGGACGGCAGGACACAGCAGGCACTGTTAGAAGTGTGCGTAGAAAGAAAAGGGCTGATGAATTTACAGACTGGATCAAATGTGTGATACCCATAGAACACAAATTCTGAACTTAACTCACTCCGCCAGTTCCAAGTTAAATTTTTTTGAAAGGTTAACTTTGCTCTAGGCAGCTGCCTGCCAGATCAGGTACCGTCCTGCTGCAGTGAGGCAGGTACACAGGCACCCAGCCAGCACAAGTTTAGCCCTGCTCTGTCTGACAGAAATACTTACATGTGCTCACACCAGATCTGAATGAAATTCTTCCTTCTGGGTGACCAGTGTCACACCGGTCCAGCCTGTGAAAACTATGGAACCATCTGAGAGTGCAGCTGCACAGTATTTCAGCCTCAGTGGCAAACCCAGCTCAAGAAATAATCCAAGTTAAAAGCAGCCCTGCAGTAAGACAACCTTTTCAGGGATCCAGTCTATGTGTGGTCCACAAACAGCTGCATCCACACAAGTGGCACTGTGCTTCCACACGAAACCAGAGTGCTGCTGTTTATCACCTCTTCCACACCCAGCTGCTTGTTCCTGCCCACGCGCTACCCTTCACTGAGCTGGCAAATGCATTTTTGTGGCCACAGAGCAAACTAAAAATTGCCTGGGGATAAAAATAAAATATTTTCTGTCTAGATCAGTTTCCAGCAAAAGTAACTGGGTAGCCATGAAAATGCTTCTGTGCAACCAACACAGGAGTCCAGGTGGGAAAAATAAGCTGGTTGTAGGAAAGACGGACCAAAGCCAGCACTGATGATCATCTTTTTGGTGGTAAAAACCCAGAAAGGTTAGCAAGCTGCAGTGCTGAGACAAGAAAGGTTGGAATCAGAGCTGGGTGCAGAGTTCAAACCACTTTCACAGTGGGAAAACAGCACGTGGAACCACAGTTTAAGATGCAGTGAATCTACTCTTGTTCACATTAAAATGAGTAAGAAATACTAAAGTACAATGACATAGATTTTATCAGTGTAAATCTGGTGTTAAATTGCCAGGACCACAGGAACTTAGGCAGGAATTTAACTCTTCTCGCATGTGTAAGCATGTGTTTAAATTTTTGGCATGTCAATGGTTGAGTGAATCGAACAACCTTGCCAGGAATCCAGGCTGGCTGAAGGACCACCACAATACAGTAAGCTCTCCATAAGAAAACTGCTTCCATCTAAGCAGCACATGCAAAGCACAGAACCAGGCAAAGCTAGGTAGAGATTCACAGCTCGTACGGTGTGTCAGGGACACACTCGGGGCTAGGGTGTGAGCTGTAGCACTATCTGTCACGGCTACGTCTTGCCTTTGCCATATTAAATACTCCCTTCGTCTTCACCAGCTTCATCATGTACTCATGTCATACCACAACTGAGGGTATACCTGCAAGAAGGCAAAGAACAAGACAACATGAACATGCTGAGGAATACTTCTCCCTGAGCTACGGTCCCCAATAACCCTCCAGGTCATTTCTTTCACGGGACAGAGTGTTTTGGTCCAATGAACTCTACTTGTTGGAGTAAATTACTTTTCCTCCAAGCAACACTATCCACTGTTACAAGGTTCCAAGGAACTACAGGAGCTCAGTACAGCGCGTAAAGCAAGCTTTCCTACACCCCGACATTAGGAGTGTAGAGATTACAACACATGATCTCCTACAAGTCAACTATCCCATAAGCATGTGATCATACTTCTAAGAAACACCAAAAATCCATTCTACTTCCAGAAAGAGTCATTTTCATCACCTGGGTTTGATAAAGCTACAGCTACGGCAAAGTTTACAAGTGTCAGTGCAGGAGACGCAGAGATGGCAAGGGGCAGGCAGGACCCATCCTCAGCCAGCTCCACCCCCTGCGTTACTGGGCTCCTCTCTTTCCATCAGTGCCTTTCTCCTCCGGTGTTTGTGGGTCTGAACCTCTGGACACACACCCACAGAAAAACAGATCTGTTCAAAACTACCAATAATTGGAAGGGTTTTTAAAGAACCATTAATTTGTCACAGAGACAAACTTACTGAAGGTTGGTTGAACCCACTGACACCACGTCTTTGTCCAGCATACACTACTTCAAAAAAATCTGGGGTTCAGGTAGCTCTCCATCCAGTTTGAACACCAGACACTCACCCTCAGAGCAGCCCAAACTGGACAGACTCGGAAACACTCCGTACAGGGCAGCCACACACCTGTGCTTTCCAACGGGTACAGACAGTGCTCTGACGGTATGTGGACAGAGCATGTTCGTGGTAAAATATAACTTAAAATGGAGCATTCAGCTCATGTGGTGACAAAATCAACGTTCTTTCATTAGTATCATTCAAAACCAGTTTATAAACGCACAGATGCTAAGGTCCAGGCTTTGATCCTACCGAACTGTAACAGCATCGCTCCACGGGAATTGTTCTTGAGTGCAACCACGATAACGCCCTATGAGCACATTTAGGACGCGTGGTCTGCTTTTGTGAAGTCAAATCTAACCTGGGGGTGTGTGCATGCACACATGTAAGGCACGCTAAGCTAATCTAATGTGGGTCAAAACAAATATTAACTGGAAATAAAAACAGTATAAAACACAAGACTGCCAGGCAATTCTTTTTTTATATCCATTATAGAAAACAAAATTAAACCAAAACCTGGGGCATTCTGCAGCACTTCCCACAACAACTGCTGCATTCAGCTGCTCTAAAAATATATCCAAAGGGTCAAAATGCTACAGGTACAGTAACAAAACAGCTGACCGTGAACTCGCTGGAGAGCAACTAAATCCCGGTAGATTCGCAAGTGCTCTTTTGCATCGGTCCCACTGAAAGGCACTGAAGTCACTGTGAGCAAGCCTCCAGTTAACGCAGGAAGTTTCAAGGCGTTCCCGTGTGACGGCACGGGGAGCGTGTCCAAACGGGCCTCCAGACTGGGAAAGCGCTGCCCACCACCCTCCTGGGCTGCCAAGGCCGGGCCATAGGGAACGCAGCACATCATCTCCAGCCATAGGGAACGCAGCACAACATCTCCAGCCATAGGGAACGCAGCACATCATCTCCAGCTGGGAGCACGGCCCCAGGGTACCCGCGAGGCTCCCGCACAGCAGCAGCAGTGCCTGTCCTTCCCACTCCTCGGCACCCTTCTTGGCCCAAGGGAGGTAACTCGGGCACGGAAACACTCCACACAGCCTGTGCGCTGGCAGCAGACGAAGCCTTCCCGCCTGCCACCCCCCTTGCTGCGCAGGAAGGCAGCTGACCCCTGGCCTCACGCTGGTGGAGGGCACGAGGCAGTGTGTGAACACGCACACACGCTTGCCGGCCCGGGACTGGGGTGTCACCCCACGAAACACGCTTCCCAGGACAGGAGAGGGTGCAGAAGGTCCTCCTGGGGAGGGAGAGTGCAAGAAAAGGCCCAAGGAGGTTCTGCCCGCAGAGGAGCTGCTGCTGCCCTAGAGCACGCTCTGCAACAGGACCTGCAGCTGAGGATCTCACCTTGTCTACAGAACCAACCACAGGAGATAAAGATGAGAAAACAGCGGAAAGATTTTGTTATCTCCCTGGGAAAAGTGCACCAAGGTGAACGGGACAGTATTACCAGGAATAATCCCCAGAAGCAACACAGAGGCAGCAGATCCACTGCAGAGACAGTAACTCACGGGCGATCTCCTGCACGTGAAGAGTCCCTGATTCCAGACAGGAAACATCCACAAAACATCACTGCAGCTCTCAGGAAAACAATGCAACTGATAGCAAAGTGTCTTAAGTACCAGGAAAATCTAACTGAATTATCCAGGAAAATGAAGAAAACGGTAACAGACAGCAGCGCTGAAGCACATCAGCCCCAGCCCAGGGAGCGGTGAGCGGAGAAAGACGGAGAGCAGAGTTTGGAAAGCACAGGTAGAGAGCGGTGAAAATTCCCAGGCTGTACACAACAGTCAAAGTGCTGTGAGGAACACAGCAACTTTAAAATTTTTGGGCGTCTCACGGCGTTGTGCAGATGTAGTGGGTGTTGGTACCAGGGAAGAAGTCTGCAGCTGCACCCGGGAGCCCAGCTCTTCTGATGTCAGAACCCAAGGCACTGTTGGGATTTACCCACAAGTTCTTCCTGTTCACGGCACTAAGAACAGCATCCAGCAGCGATATCCTCCAGATCAGCCAGGAGCGAAACACAGTGAATTTTCAAAGTATTAACTGTACGGCTTGTTCAGAGTGCAGATTATTTCATTACTCAGGCAGATCTGTTCAGAGCGTGGACTTTATTACCCACCAGCTGCATCGAGCAGGCGTGGGTCAGTCCCGTGCTACACCCAGGGCCGGTCTGGGTCTGGAGCAGTGTTATTACCTGTAGGTGGTGCAAAGCCCACGCGAATGAATCCTCCTGGACCTTGCGGAAAGCCTGCAGGGACAGCTGGGCCACCTCTGCAACCTGCTTTCAGGTGTTCAGGGAGTGTAACACAGGCACGCCAGCGTGCCATCCACGCAGATGTCATTCCTCCCCAAGTCCCTGGACCCCGCAGACTGCAGCGCAGAGGCACCCACTTCATTCTGTGGGACTATACTAGCACCAGCTTTGAGGGGATCACCATCGGACCTGGGCTGGATCTCAACAGTTTCAGATCTGGCATTCTCTGCACAACGCTCTCAAGAAGAAGACAGATGATCGCAATGTCGGAACGCAGACAGGCTTTCCCTGAAAACAGCCGCTTCCAACACCAGCACTGTTATCTCTGGGAAATTCTGACCTGAGAAAACCAGAAGACTTAAAGAAACGTCCAGGTCAAAGAACATAAAGAAAGCCTACCAACAATAAATGATCTTTCCATGTTCCCTGCAAACTTAGCGGCAGCTGGAATACAAACGACAAAGAAAAAGGAAACGTGGTGACGTTACGTACAAAGCCAGAGGCACAGGGACGGGCACAGGGACGGGCACAGGCAGCACTAACACGAAACCCACAGCCCTCCAAAGAGCTATCGGCCCAGAAATCCTGCCGCTGGGCAGAGCGGTTAAAGGTACTGAACAAAGCTTCAGAAAACCTAACGCAGCAGTGCTGCGCAACCCACAACCCAAAGCGCAGAAGCGTTTGCCATCAGAGTTCTGACAGACGGGGAAAAGGGAATTCTCGGTGAACTGAACAGTTCTGCCAGGAACACCTCTGGCTGCAAGGCTTCGGAATGTTTGGCAGAAATTGGTGTGTGCAAACACCCAAAGAAATCCAACGATCTGGGACCTACTGGGTGTGAGTGGTTCAGTGCAGTGCAAGGGTGCAGCAAGGCCACTCTCAGCTTTGGAGAGGGCAGCTGTCCCGCTGTGTCCCCCCGGCCAGCAGCCAGGCCCCCGCGCAGCGGTCACTGCACTCCTCCCCCTGCCAGCAGGACGGGGGAGACCTGGGAGAGCAAAAGTGAGAAAAACTTGTGGGCAGAGATAAAGACGGTTTAGTAAGTGAGACAAAGCCGTTCACAAAGCAAAGCAAAATTAAGAATTTATTCATGACTCCCCATCAGCCGGCAGATGTTCAGCAGCCTCCTGGAAAGCGGACACTCAGCATAGGTCAGCGCTACCTGGGGAGACTCGGGTTGAGAGAAGTCCTCACCTAACTGCCTCTCTGGAAGCAGTCAACTGAACCAGAGCTGAACTCCTGTACCGAACAGTTCCTGAATACAGCTGGTAACTCTGCCACTAACAGTCTGAATGAGCCCAGCGAGGTCAAGGGAAAGCCTTGTGTCAACTCCAGTGAGAAACTTAACCGCACAACAAAATTCTGCAAATCCCTGGTCCTTAGGACACAATCATATGGCACATCTGCCATGCCAGTTATGCAGTTTTATTAATGCCTGCTATGATTTATATTTGGATTCTGAATTTGTATTTGAATGCTACGAGGAACACAATGGAGTTGGGGTTACAGAAAAACCCACAGCTCATGTTCCCACTAGACTACCCGGTGTGCGCACTGATTTCAACACAACGACACTTATCTCACGAACCAGCGGCACTCTAACAAGCCTTCGAGCCCGTGGTCCGCGGAGCCTTCGGACCTCTGGGCTGCTGGAGAGATCAAAAGGTAACTAAGGAAAACCAACTGGTCTTCAGCAAGCTTTAACTCACTGGGTAGGGTGTGGCAACTCCAGGGTAACAGTTCTAAGGTTCTGCAAACAAAGGAAAATATAAAAAGCTCAAACCTACCACTCTGTGCTAAAGGCAATGGGATGTGACACAGCAGGTGAAAAGCATTCACCATTCTAGCAGACAGACTCAGGGTGGCCTTGAATTCAGTTCTCTTGGGGAAAATCAAATTTATTTTGCAAAACGAATTAAGTCTCTTCAATAAACAGCTATTACACAATTTTCCAGCTCAAATGAAAGAGAGTAAAAATGTGCAGCTGAGTTCCAAACCTGGACTATGTGGCCACAGCTCCACTGCAGTCCATGGAATTACAGCTATGTAGTTCACATTTCAAGTTAGACCCATGTAAATTTCTTTTTCCAGTTAGATGAAAAATGAAAAAAATATTTTATTGCTTTAAATTAACAATGATATTCTAGTGAATTAAGTTTTCTAACATCGTAGGAGACCTTTCTATTGATGACTTGCTGGACATACACTAAGCAAGGGTTATTTTGTGGGCAAGAGACTCTGCAAGCTGCAGAAGCCAAAACATGCAAGCGTAAATTGTTTCTGACATATGCATTCAACTCATTGCACCAGCTTTTATTATTTCAGCGTCAGAAGTGTCTGGATGCAACTGCGGGTCTTTTTCTCCACTCCGTTTATAGGCAGCCTGGAGCCTAATTCATACGAACTGGCCAGCGTCAGGTGTCACGCAACACAGCCTGATGAAAACCAAATGTCTGTAGAAGTTAAAAAAGAAAAAGGACGAACCCAGCCACATTACAGTTTTGACTTAGTCACGACATTGTGAAGAAAAAAGACTAGGCTCCCCTCCTTTTCTCTCTCCGCTTCTGCCAACAAAGAACTGCTTGTTTCACTTATTTCCCAGAAACAGCATTAGCCTTCCAACAAGGTCAGCAAAAAATGCTGCTTTTCAGTTCTGGCGCATTTTGTTCCAAAAATCTGCAAAGTATTAAATCAAAAAGTTGTACTATCCCAGTGCACAGAGACTCCTTTATTCAGATTTCTGAGCTGAAAACAGCTACACAGAAATTTCTCTGCAGTTTAAATTGTTATGTTAGGGTCTGTGATATTCACATTTAACTAATCCTTCCTGTCTTCAATGATTCAAGCCTAAAAAAATCCCAAATGAACAACCTGCAGGTGCAGCATCAAAGCTACGATCTAGCAGGAAGTTATTTAAAAGCTGGAGACCTTCTCTTAAAGCGTTTATAACAATAAATCAGCAACGACAAATAACCATGCGGGCTGCTTGATCGAAGAGACAGCTTTAATGCTAATGAACAATTACTGATGACCATTATTGTTATTATTTAAAATATTTATTAGATTATTTTACTGTTGTTTCATTCAGTCTCCAGCTTTTGCATTTCATTGACTTTGGAACG
Source organism: Syrrhaptes paradoxus (assembly GCA_013400615.1). NCBI lineage: Eukaryota > Metazoa > Chordata > Aves > Pterocliformes > Pteroclidae > Syrrhaptes > Syrrhaptes paradoxus. The sequence continues at coordinate 54,062 of VZTO01007984.1, read as the reverse complement.
ATGAGAACGACACTCTACTCTCGCGCTGCCACGTCTGGATTACTAATCTGGAAGGGAAATGCTTACACAACAGGAACTTCTTTGTGTTAAAATTTAAAATTACTAGATTTTGAAACAATACCAACATCTCTTTTGAACACATGAACCTTTAACATTTCAGATTTAACAGACAGTCAGTTGCTGGCTTAAAGGTGTGTGTCCTTTGAGATACTGGATTTAATTTACCTGATACTGAAGTTAATTCGTATTAGTCTCTGTAAGCATTAGCCACTGTCCTTAAAACATAAATAAGGTACTCCATTTGAAACCTGCCTGACAACTTACATCTTAGAGGTTTTAACTGCAAATAACAAAAAAAAAAAAAACAACCCAAAAAAACAACAAAACCCAAACCCTGTTATTTTCCAGAGCTGTGCCACAAAACTCTCATTCACACAGAACGCGCAGGTTGTCTACAACGCTCTCAGCTCTCCTGTTGGTACTATTTCATGATCCAGAAGCAGGTGCCAAAATTATTCACATTGATCACAACCGAACTGGGTCCACATCTTTCAGGATACCCATTAATCAAAAATGTCCTGGAACAGGACGCCTGTCTGCCGTGCAGGGGGTGTGAGGGCACGGGCTACACCGAGGGAAACACACCTTCCTCTCAACATTACATATCTGCAGCCAAATTTCCAGCCAATGCAAACCAAGCCTTGCAAAAGTGAGACCATTCCATGCACGTCAGTTTTCACCACAACGCATACCACCTGGTTTAAGCACTTTGGGAGTTTCTGCGTTCTTATCTCCAGAGACTCACTTTAACACAGCAACCAAAACTGCGTTTTATCATCCCCAAACAACAGCGGCTACACCTCTTTTATCATGGCAGGATATGGAAACTTTGGTTCATGTGTTTATTGCTCTTAGACAGGATTATTGCATTGTTTTATTGGTTGGATTTCCTGTCTGATTAAAAAAAATGAAAGCAGAGGCAAAGTGCCACCATCCCCAGTTGCATCCAGACCCAATGAAATTACCGTTAGCAATACGGCTGAAAGCTAAACGTTTTAGATTCATGGGTGAATTTCTGTAACACCACCAGCTGTCACTGTAAGAGGCTCCTCACGTCAAACTCTATCGTGCAGCACGTAATGTCTTCCATCTTAGAGAACCAGCAGCTGAAACAATCCTGCTCGTACCATTCCCACCGGAGCAGGGGAAGAGCACCTCTGGCCACGGGCTGACAACCTGGTGGAGAGGGCTTTAAACCGAAGGTGCCAGCGGAGGGGAACCTCAATCCATCCCAGTCACACCAGTTTGAAGCCAGGGCCAGCAATAGATGCCCAACCTATTTTATGTCAAAATAAGTTCCAAACTGTTAAACTTGAAAAGCGTTTAAATGAAGACCAGACTGTGCTCACCAACTGGACGAAGAGTACAATCACAAAAGAAATCTCTTTAAAACAGTCCCAAGGAAGCAGGATGAAAATAACAATGGTTTAGGGTGTTGCGTAACGTAGAATAGAGAAAGACTACAAAACAAGCAGCATTAAATTAAAAATAGTTCCAAAAGAAACTTTTACAAGGATCTAATTTTTTCCCCTAAATCCTGGTACACGTAGCCAAAACCCACACTCCACAGAATTTGGTGGTGGTGTGTCAACGAGCACAGAAACCTGCCTACCGTGTACCAGCTTTCTGTAAATTTAACAAGATGCATCAAAGGAAGAAATACCTTTGGATGTCTTTGTTATACAATATTTTTAAAGCTATGCTTTAAATGTTAGTGAGAAAACTAACACTGCTGAAGTTGTAAGAAAACCAGCATGTGCAGCTTACAAATAGACACATAAAAGCACAGTAAGAAAAAAGGTAAAAATTACAGCAGATTCTTAAAGATATGGCTACTCATCTCAACCAGCTTTCACTGTCTGTTCCTCTGCCTCAAGCACAGGCACACTGTGATTTTGCACCACTTGGCCACACTCTGTGCTTTTGGTAAGATGTTTGTAAGTGCCTTTGTACACTTACCAGCAAACATTGCTGAAAGGAGTTTATAAACCAAAGCAACAAGCAGTACAGAACAGATTTTCCATCTCTTCATAAGAAGCGTAGCAAGGAAAACACATGTGTTAGCAATTGGAAGTGCAGACCAGTATGCAGACCTGGAATACTTAAATCCCTTTCTTTCAAGTGGCACATCTTCAAAAGAAAAACTTATTTTAATTCCTACAGTACCAAAAAAACACTAAGGCAAAAGACATGCATAGCCTTCATTTGCTAAAAAGTTATAAAATTCTGGCCAGAAGAGCGGCTTAACTCGGCATCCAGGTCCCACTGCTCCTCTGATGTCTGTAAGACGTTGGCACAACCACCTCGGGCTGAGAGGTCTGACCGCCAGCCCAGCCGCTCACTGTGGTGTCTGAGCAGACCCAAGAAAGCAGGTTTGGCAGCAACACTGTTCGTGTCACAAAGAGCAGAAAGGCCCTTCCTTTGCGCCAAGATAAGTTCAAAATACAGACATTCTACTTCAGTCCTGGGAACTGCACTCACGTATCTTAAACCACCACATGAAGTATTCAGAGGTTGGTTACTGTGTTCTGTTCAGATTATTGCAATCTTCTAATTGCAATCAGTTTCTAGGATACATCTTTTAAAATAAATTTCTAAATAAAATAGTGTCACACTTAATGTCTTTAAACAAGTGGATTGGAAAATCAGGGACTGCGGTGCTGAGTTCAATAGTACGGAGCTGAAAGTGCCACTCCGCTGAGCAAACAGATCCGCTTGCTCCCAAAGTGTCACAGCACACCTTCCGAAAGCCACCAGAATAAGTTCAACAAAACATATTGGTGAAATATTTTCTCAAATAAATAAATAAGGAGAAATTTTTACTGTAGAAATTTTTACATGCTATTTCTGGTGGGTTAATATTTAGGAAATCCAGCCACAGATCTGCACCACTATGCCAAGCAGTGTACAAATATCCACCAAAAGTGGAGCCTCATCTATAAATGTGAAGGGTAATGAACAAAATACAGCCTGTCTCCGATGTGACAGATTTTGAAGCCTGTGGAAATGCCCCTGTTGGGCACCTGAAGTCCCTGTAAGAACAGGCTCTTGGTTAGGTGTACACTTTTGCTTCTAATCCTTTGTATCTTGAGAAAGTCCCTCTTCTAAAATTCAGTACACAGGTATTCCAGGACAGGATTTGTCACAGAGGTTCTACAATAAAATGCACGAGATGTCCAGAACTCCACCTCAAACAGTGTGAATTCACTCGGTGAGAACTCTAAGAGGGAACAATAAGGAAGTGGAGAACACACTGATAGACCTGATCGGAGAATCAGAGCTGCCCCTGAAGCAAAAATTGTTTTGCAAGCTAATCAGTAAAGGCGGCTCTCCTCCCTCTTCTGTGATTTCACTACAGAGGTGACATCCAGTACTCACCGAGATTTGGCTGAGACATTGCCATGGGCCTCTGCTGTACCGGTGTGGACGTGGCTGCGGGATGGTGGCTCATGTGATTCAGCGCCTGGTTCATAGTTTTTCGAGGATCTTGCCATGTTGTAATTTTTTCTATGTGACTGAGAAAGGAAAGATAAAACACCAGCTTAACACAAAATATCCAAGTGCATTCTATACATGGTTAGGCATAATGTCATTAAAGTCCCACGTTTTTCCACCCTTCTCAGCTCACCCTAACTCACCTGAAATTAACTACCATCGTGTCATTGGTTTTTTCTCCTGATCTTCTGCCCCTGCCATTCTAACTTTCCATGCACTGCTGCTGAATAATTGCTTTAACAGTTGGTGAATTCTATTATGATATTGAAAACACTCATCTTCCAGATTATTTAATTGTCCCAAAGTTGATTACTCTTGTCCTACCAGTTGTCTTTACGTACTCAAGTATACGGGCACTTTTCATTCAGCGATATATGGGCACTTTGCTCAGTTTTGAAAGGACAAGTGTTTCCCTTGCCAAATCTAACTGTTCTCTTCCCTACCGCACCATGAAAACACGCCTGTCTGCACGCGTCCAAGAACACCAGAGTATGTTCTCATTACCTGATTACGTCCTCACCTCTCCTGTAATCCCCCATTTCCCTGTACAGCCGCTAACAGTTTTTATTCCAGTGGGGTCCACATAGGTCAGCAGCGTCCCAACCTCTCCAGTACGCACACCCCCAGATACTGCGTTACCCTGAAAACCACAGGGTAGTGCATAGACCTGCACGGGATTTTACAGTGAGAGAACTATAAAGTGTGATCTCTGTAAAACATTTTTTGCCACAGAATACAGTGCTGAATGAACGGTGGTTTTGTTGCAACTGAAGGTTTTCACCGAAATGAGTCAGTTTTGAAAGAAATTCACCAGGACACGGATTTTAAGGATCACCTGGTAATTCTTTTTGAAACAAGCAAATAAAAAGGAACTATCCTAAAGCAGTCAGTAGTCTGGTATCCACTGAGGGACCGCCTGGTTCCGTGCCCAGCTCCTGCCCAACTGCCTGACCAGGCGACCAACCACCGGCTGGGCTGGGGTGGGTTCTCCTCTGTTAGTTTCCTGTTACAAACCTTTTAGAGAGATAAGTCTTTAAGAAGAACATGTAAAGAAGGATAAAAATTCAGATATCCTGTGTCTGGAAAACCACTCCAGTACACCTCCCATAAAAGCAGAGTCTAACACCCTCTCTACGGAAGCCAGCGTTGAACCCGTCGCTGCTCCTTCCACCCGCGCTACCAGCACTGCCGCCACCGCTGCCGCCTCCCCGCCCTCGGGCCCGGCCGGCGACCAGCACGGCTTCACAAGCAAGTTTCCGTCCATTGTGCTGTCACCACGTCCCAGCTCTTTACAGTAAGTTTCTGATATGGCCAAAAATAATGTGAATTACAAGCACGAAGAAAACAAAGAACAACCGAACCCTTTTTTAAAGAACGGAAAAAAGCGCACGGTCTTCATTCAGACTGTACCCATTTCCTTATCCCAACATTTTACATGGACGCACCGTTCCAAAACTGCAACCGAGGATCACACTGCCGCTCTGATGCTTGTCGAAAACTCAGCTTCTAAGCTGTTGAGTCACTTCCTTTCTTCACAGCTTCTAGAGTATTTTTGTTATCCTTCACAATGAAACCACCACCGCTGCTTCTCCCTAGCATCAAAACACTTCGTTCTCCCCTCATTCTAAACCTTTATTATATTTTAGCTTTTTCTTCTTTTTACTCTTTTCAAGTCTAAGACTTCTTGTACCAGTTCAGCTAAATGATCTTTTTCCAAAATTAAGAAGTGGCATTTGAATGAGTGACGCTGCTACAGCAATAAACTGGGAAATGTTTTTTGTTAAGTCCTAATTGTGCCCAAACGAGATGTAAAGTATTTTATTTAAAGTTCCATTGTTTTGTTTCTCTGTCCCTGTAATTCAAATAAAGCAGCTATACTCAATCAAGCTATGAATTCTGGAATACCAACATATAAAAGATTTTTCCCAAATAGTGAAAAACATTTTTAAGAGTGAGCTGTAGTGATTAATACTGCTTCGATGAAGCTTATAACAAAACACGTTTCTCACTTTTTTTTTCATATAAACATTGTCAAATGTAAGCAAAATGGTTAAAATTAATCAGACTTTTCCTCCTGTAATGTTCATATCTAAAAATTTAAAGCACAAATTCCCATCAGGAAAACTTGAAGCGAAAGTTGAAGTATTCATGAAGTCAGTTGTATTAAGCAATCTCTAACTTGTTCGACTGTTTTCCTCACCCTGACTACAAACCTGAAACCTTCAACTACAGCCTCCAATCGTACTGCCAGCGATGAAGTGCTCTTAACTGAAAGCCACACTAGAACACCAAAACGGTCAACTTCAAAGTTCTGCTTGGTTATCACAGTTCCTTTCAACAGTAACATTTTCACATTTCATGGGTATTAAAGGACAAAAAATGCGATCATTCATTTTTTGATTCAGGTGAGAGATATGAACACGTGCAGAGTCCTGTCTGTGAGTTTGTAGAGTTTGAGGATCCTTCTAGTGTCAGTATTTGGCAAAAGACAACAAACCCACAAGCACAGTGCCCAGTCACCCTCAATAACAGGATCACGGAACGGTTTGGGTGGGGAGGGACCTCAAAGCCCACCCACTGCCACCCCCTGCCATGGGCAGGGACCCCTCCCACCAGCCCAGGTTGCCCAAAGCCTCATCCAGCCTGGCCTTGAACCCCTCCAGGGATGGGGCCCCCACAGCTTCTCTGGGCAGCCTGTGGTCTTGCAGAGGCATCTTCAAGAGGTTCTGAAATACCCTGTCCAGGGATTAATCTCTTGGGAAAAACAGAATTAAGAAACTGACAAAGAAACTCTGATGACAGGAAACTGATAAAACTGAAGTCTGCAAACCACTGGAGCACACACTGGTTGTCGCAGTGTTTCTTCTTGCTACTGCCTTTGTTACACGTAAGTATTAAAAAATATTAGTGTTTAACTCAAAACCTTTAATTTCTAAATATCTCAATGACGCTATTACTTCACGCAAATGCAGTGTAGAGAAAAGCAAGAATGATCTGCCATTCTTTGCACAATACATCAGCACGTAGCGAAAGCAGACACTGATCGAAATACAGAATTTGTCATTTAGGCCTGAAACACTGAGTTCACCAGGAGTTTTGTTACTGATGCCAGTGGCAAGTGGGTCACATCCCTTAAACATGCACAGACTCGCATCACTGCAGAAGTTTAGGAAAGAGCACGGCAGCAGGATTCCTGGTTGCAGCCGGCAGTCTGTGCAAACACGGTAACTTCTCAGCAGCCGCAGCCAGGACCCAGGAGCGACCCCGCTCACCCTTCCCGGTGCCATCCCGGCAGGGTACAAACACATCTTCTTCATTAAAAAAATGCAGACAGAGTGTCTGAAACAAAACCCTCAAGTATGGCATTGATATTATGATTCAAGATCAAGCAATGGCTGTTTGCTACTGGAATTTATTACTATGACCACCAAACCGATTTGGTTTTATACAGTTACTAAAGAAAGGGCTGTTAAACGTTAGACAACGCTTATTTAACAATTTAAGGTAGCAGACTTGAAGCCCCAACAAGTCCCTAAAATCAGCAATAAGACTGTAAAACAAAGGGCTTGGATTCAGGCCAGAGAAGCCTCCCCCCACCTCTGTTTCCACTGTCCATGTATCTCCCCCCCCCCTCGCCATTTTTTTTTCTACATAGGCATGGAAAAGGTTGTTAAACCTTTGCAGAAACAGGTAGCAGCTCTTTCCACCTGAAACGTACCGGATTTACACTGGGACAACAGATTTTGGCACAGTATCTTTTTATTCGTACAGGAGAATAAAATAAATGTGTCAGTGACAGACATCAGCCTTTTTTAGATTCTTACAGCCCCCGGGTATCAGAACTGACAAAACCCCACCAGAACACCCTCTTTTTTTCTTAAAGGCCAGCGGGTGAAGCATTAAACATCACAGCTGATTCCAAACACTAAAATGTAGAATACTGTCCTAAATCCAGGACCTCCACCATCAGATCAACTCAAAGGCGGTGCCAGGCTAGAACCCCCCGAAGCCCGGCGGCCCCAGCCCAGCGCCGTCACAAACGTCCATAACACAGGTCAGACACCCCCTCAACGAGCGGGCGTGAGAGCAGCATTCAGCCCTGGACTGTCCATGGATCCGTTTGGTTTGTTAAAGCCCGACACAGCCCAGCGTTGGAGAAGGTCAGGCTGAAGCTGCGATTTCACAGCCGGCTGAGGACGACCCAAGCCCGTGGTCAGAGGGGAGTGCCGTGTCCCCAGCCACGCGTTCGCACCCCTTCTCTGGGGCTGACGGAGCGACCCTGCGGCCCCGCGGATCAGGCGAAGCAAACCCTCACGGCTCATGCCGATTTCTCACTCCTCCCTGTGTCCCCGACTCTGTTTCTGCTGGACTCTCCTCCCCCAGAGGGAAACCACACCCTCTAACCGCTGCTTATTTCTGCCCTGGAAAAAAATGATTTGCCCACACATGTGAGATTTAATTGTAACGAAGACCACTGGATTGTCTCTGAACTGTGCAGCTGTGCACAAGAAAGAAAAACACCACGGAGAGAACCTCTAACTCTCCGTATCTGGGGCTGGATCACTCCATCTGTTCCTTGTTCCGTTATTTCCAGAACTACTAATCCCAGAAGGGCCTTTTTCTTGGCATACATCACATAGCCCACAACGAGACAGAAAACAAAGCTCCAGACAAAGGCAAGTAACAGGCTAGAAATTCTGCCTTTATTGCTAAACTGTGCTACAAGGGGGACCTGCTTGGGAGACAGGAAAATTTTAACTTTTCCCAGCAGCTGAGGGTTACTCTGGTACTGGACAAGGATTAAGCGCTGAGCTTCCAGGATCCCTGAGACAAGCAGGCACCACGGCGCTAAACCCCCGGTGTAAACATCCCCGAAGGAACTGATCTGAATGCTGGTTTTACCTGTTTTGTCAATGGAATCAGACTGTTATAAATCACTTTACACACTGAATTCTGGTGCAGCAGCATCTATGCAGAAAGACAGCCTGTTACACTACATCTGTCTAAACTCGTACTCAACAAACACCACAAACACATCTTCCATTCAGCCCTAAGAGCCGTATTCTGCTTCTGTAAGTTGTGAGAAGTTTCCACTTCCCTTAAGGAAAAAGTATTTTTCTGTAATTGTTAGTTTATGCTTTTAATTTTTGCACAATTTTCTGCAAATGATGATTAAATTCTCATTTTCAAAAGTTTTTCACAAAATAGCTGTGAAGTTCTGTAAATAATATTTTTCAATTTCACTTGTCATTTTTACTTTCCTTTTTCTCCTAAAAGACGGGGAGAGGAAAACAGAGATGCAACAATAACAGAATTTTTGTTTAAAAATGTCTATGAATAAAAAGTGCCGATCACATTTAAATACACTTTCTGTAACAAGCATTACTGTACAGATTGCTCAATCAAAGGTGAAGCTGAAACTCAGCGTCAGAAGAATTCTGAAAAATACTAATTTTGTGAATACTCTAAACTTCTAATTATTTGCTCTTTTATTATTAATATATTCTACTATAATTATAGAGCTATTATTACCTCTTTTGTTGCATGCCATTTTCTGTTCATCATCCACACACACTATGCACAGAGACAGCCTAAGAGCTTGGGAGAGAACCAGTGAAACAGTCTTTTGCTATAAATGTTGAAGAGAAGCGTCTCCGTTACACGTGTGCGGATCCAAAGAGGAGAGGCCCCAAACATCAAGGACATCTCACCTGATCCGTAACATTGATGCTTGGCTACAAAGCAAAGAGAACTGCTGTGTAGGAACACAACAAACTTCTAAGAACTGTTTTTATAAGATCCGTATTTGAGGAATATTCAAACACATGACAAAGCAGCCCCAAAACACACTCAAATCTCACTTTCAAGTTTTTCAGAAGCAACCTCTGCATTTCTTCTTATTATGAACCCTAGCACGAAAGCAGGCCACTTCTCAACAAGGTCTTCACCCATAAATAAGCAGTGTAGGAAAGAAGAAATGCTCATTTTCACTCCTATTTCTGCATCACAGATGCGACTGATGGGGGTCTTCTCAGGCAAACAAGAAGCTTCAGTGTTCCCACTGAAATCAGGGCAAGGTAAATATTTACAAGTCAAACAAGACACACATCTGTCAAATACGACACAGAACATGCTACGACAAACGCTGTCCCCACGCTGCCCAAAGCATGCCGTTCACACCCACATACCCCTAGGGTGCACAAGCTCCGTAAGCGGTAACTTGTGCCCTAACGGTGGCCCCTCACCAAAGAAAAATCACAGCAACGCTCGGATCTAAACAACTCAGTATTCTGCTGGGACTTAACGGTTCTGCTCCACCTGCTGTACCTTCGTCTTTTGTTAAATGCTTCCTGTCTGGGTGCCTGCTTCCCACTTTTAAACGTCAGCGTTCTTCAGAATTCATGCTGCTGCTGCTGCGTATGGCGGTTTTTAACTGTGCGGCTCTCATCCCTGACTCCAACCGCAACCTTGCCAAGACAGCTCAGTTCATTTAAATGTGCAAGCAGCAGCAAGAAGGATACCAATTCTCTTTCCGCTTGTACTAACTCCAACAACAAATGTATCTCAGTGCATCCCCTCTCCAGACCATCTATTTTTTTTCTAGTATGAGGAAGACCTAGTATGAGGTCTACTCCTATAGAAAGGCTTAAGGGGAACTGAGGAGAAAGAACTGATTTGAAACACATTATTCCGTAAGGGCACTCTCACCTGAAATAACACAACCTCAGAGTCTGGCTGACACCGCAGTACTTGTCCGGGTCCTTTACCAGGGCTTTGTCAGACGGACCAAGAGTGGATTTTGCGACTGAGCCACATCAAAGCAAAGCTGCTTCAGGGCAAGGGGGAGGCTGGTGACGCAGCAGCATGACCAGCCCCATGTTCTGACTCATTAACCGCCCTGAACAGGGCCACAGCTCACGCTGCGCTGGAGAGCATCCAGCCACCCGCTTCCGGCTACACCACCATCGCTAAACATTGGGAAATCTGTTTACATCCGCACGAGCAGAGCCAAGTCATTGCCCAACTCCTTCTCTATCCCTCTGCTCCTTGCAAACAAAAAAGGGACAAGAAGGAAGCCTGTCTCTCAAGTCCGCTCACGGTGCTGTGACACTGCACGGCATGGCAGATACGCTGTCACACACATGGGAAGTTTTTTAAATTTAATAAGATTTTACCTGGGGGCCACAACAGCCCAGCCCACGGTGTGAGATGGCGCACGGTGCTGCAGTGCCATTGCTGGAAAAGCTGCAGCCACAGCCAGGGCACACAGCACTCCAGCAACCGTTATCCTGCGGCACCCAGCAGCTAAAGCAAAGCGGTGTGCAAGCTTTTAAAGTCTCTAAGGCACTGAAGATGCTGGTACAAAACAACCTATTGACACAAACCAGAGGGGCTCCCAGTAACCCCAGAACAGCCCCCTTGCCCTGCTCTCAAGGGGGGCCCCTCTCACAAGCCAGGGTGGGTTTTCTCCCTGGAGCAGGGGCCGGTAACGTTGGCCCCCCCAATCCTGACCACAGCAGCCATCCATCGCCAGTCGGCTGGTGCAGGATTCCTGAGACCAGGACCCACACGAGCTGCCCGCCCCGCATCGTGACACCAGCTCAGCATGGCCCCCGCATAGCCCGAGGACAAGGAGCAGAAATAACAAAGAAAAATTCACGTTCAGTTTCGTTAATGACTCCACCTGTGCAGGGGGCTAACCCCCAGGGGTGCGCAGTCTGAAGCCATCACTTGCGCTGGAGCACACCTGGTGAGGCCAAACACCAGGTCACCGTCCCTCCTGCACCTGCATCAGGACCCTCCTGCAGCCACCGGTGGTCCTGCGGGGCTGCACGATGACCCTCATCCCCAGAGCTGAGTGGGTGAAAGAGAGCCCTGGACACAGGGAAGGAGGCTCAGCAGCTGCCTTTGTTCACCTTCTAATACACAAACTCCTCTCACCTGTTTTCAGTGAGAGGTGACAGGGCAGCGATGACAGGAACCTCTCCTGTTTCTACCCCTGTTGTTCCCTTCCCAAGACAAGCCAGGGCCTGCCCGGGACGCTGCGCCCCTCAGCTCTTCAGCCCCTCGCTGCCCGGCCAGAGCACCAACGCACACCCCAACGGCAGCTGCTGAACGACGGCGCGTTCCCATGGGCTCCTCAGTACACAAAAAACATTTCCGGGGAAGAGAGAATCCAGAGTGAACTCTTTCCAATTATTTTCTAAATTAAATTAATTTTTTAAAATTCAGTATAATTCAAATATTCAAAAATTAATGGTCTGGGAAAAGATTCACACAATTAAAAGCACACACACTAAAAAAATTTAAATAGTGAGTATCAAGAGCAAATCAAGATTTCATCTTACGTACACCAACTGAGAAATGATGTGTGTTGGCATCCTCATTAACTGTGGTGGTTCCTCTTCATCTGCACCAAACAACAAACACCAATTGTTTACTGCACCTCAGCCATGGACCATTCATACATCTACAAAAAACCCGTCCACCGCCGGCAGGCAGACAGTAAACCACCACCGAGGCAGTCCCCCACCTCCTCTCCTACAGAGGAGCATCCAAGGGGAGCAGCTCGCTTTCATCTTTCCCAGCACCTTCCACACAACAGGATCTTCTATCACATCCGTCCCATCTGCAAACAGTTCGACTGGTTCTCTGTTATTCCACATTCAGTTCAACATTACTTCTCACTTTAGAACAGTCAATGCACTTGACCCAGACAATCTCACAGTATTTTATCATTTAACTCCCCTCCTCAAGTCCTTTGCTTGTCTAGCTTTGGCTTGATCTCCCTGTCTTCAAACAATTTTCTCAAGCAGACGAGGTGTTCGGTTCTTGGGTTTTCTTGCAACTCTTTCCATCAAAAGAAACATCCTATACAGCTTTGCCTTGTGAGCTCCCTCGAAATTCTCAAATATTCTTAAATATTTTCTCCTTTGCTCTACTTTTAAACTTATTTCAGACTCTAGTCCCCTTCACTCAGGTTTCACCGCACAACATCAGCTCTGGGTGGCATTTAGTGGGGATTGCTTCAGCAGATCCTATCTAGTGAAGGGCGAGACCCACTGTGCAGAGAAAAATAAATACTGTTTTGGGTTAAAAAATTCTCTTACAAATTAGTATTTTTAACTGCTTACCAACAGCAGTTACATTTATCAGCGTGTTCAGAAACCTCCAAACCCACCGTTCCCTACGGGAACACCAACAGCTCCGTACGGATCACCGCAGCAGCGCTGTCACTGCAATACCACTGTGCCGCGCAGTGGCCAGTTTGGTCACAGGTAGGGCCAGGAATCTCCAGAGGGGACGAAGAGGATCAAAGAAACTCCAGCATTAAGAGGTCTTTCCTTTTATCTTATGTTCCCATGACACACACAGAAAAAGAAACGCGAGAAGTTTAATACAATGAACCAAAACAACACACCTAGTGTCAGCCTGCTTCAGTCCTCTCTTCGTGGCCAGGCACTGTGACACCATCACTGACTGTACTGTCACACGCTATCTTTCCAGGGTGCTGCTTTACTTGCTAAGTGCCTCTGACTACTCAAAGGCTCAGGTACTGATGTCCTATTAAGCATTTTCTTTATTCGGCACCCAGCTTCATCCCTTGCTTACTGCAAACTTCTCAAGCTCAGCTCTAGTGACAGATGTAATAAACCATCGTTAGAAGATGGTGAGTAAATCACCAGAGTGCAGCTTCAGCAATTCCCACTCATACTGAGAAAAGTTCACAGGGGATCTCTTCCAGGTATGCAAAGAAGAATGCTACTGCCTTCTTTCTCATGCACACAAGTGGGATGTACATTTATTTTCAGATGGGTCCCACCAACTCTAAGAAGGTATATAAGAAATAATGAGTTCTCGTAAAAAACCCAAAAAATTAACAAACTGATCCGACTGACCCTGCAGCCCCACGACTGCAGGTCAAAACCAAACAGAGAAAGAAAAAGGTTTGGCGATGAGGGCAGGGCCAGGCCCCCCTGTTCAGCAGCACCCCGCAGTCAGAACAGCTTACCCTGCGAGACGGCTGGGTTAGCTTCCGTCTATCGGCAGCGGTCTAGTGATTTCTGACAGAGGGAAGAATGGGAAAGATGAGTGGAAATCTACGGTGATATTTCATTTTATACCAAAACCAGACACAATACACGCTTTACCAGATTTTAGCTGAAGAACTTTGACAGCTTCCCTCCCGAATGGCAGCCGCTGGCCTGCACGCCCCAGGCACTCATGGGCAGAGGAAGCTATCGAAGCTGCTCCAGGTTTACAGCCGCTGCACAGCACTCCGGGTGGCCCAACCAACATCCTCCAAACAACTGGCGGTAGGCAGGCAGAACAGCTGTCACGTATTATCTTCTAACTAGCATTTTAATTATCTGCTGACATTATTCACCGTTCATCACGAACGCGAGAGAGTTCGCCTTATTCAAAGCCGGAATGTTAAACAGTATTTTGCAAAAGATCACGCACACAGTATATACGTACGCAGAGAAAATACCTGTCAGGCTGAAGAGTGTAAAGCTGCATGCTATTGACTTCATTTACACTGTTCATTTCAGTAGTTGGAAAGAAACTCTTTCATTATATCCCTAAAAGCACACACACACACACAAACCAGTATCTCTCCATCACTTCTCCTTTGGAAGTGCAGAAATCAATAACGAACACTCGACAGTTCAGCTATTCGCTACTGTAGTAGTTCAAGCGACTGTCTCCGTATTTCAGTCTGCAGGGTTAGCTAATAAAATCCATGGCACTTGCTTTTCCAGACACTGATAATGTTTCATGAAAATTTCATGAAGCTTTAACAAGGAGACACAATGTAATGATTAAACTGAACCATGGACTTTGTTCTCCTTCTGCACGTTCATCATAATTTCTAATCTTGAAGCTGGAACATTACATAAGTATTTGCATATTTATGATCCTATGCTAAGTACTAATTAAAATAACTTCTGTGAAGAGGGTTGCTCTTTTCCTGAATTAGTTTCAGCATTACTTGCTGCTGTGAAGAGACCTTTAAGAACGTCCTGCTAAGCCTCCCTGAACTGACTGATTCCTTTGTTAGCATATGCTGGGGACTTTAAAAACATTAAACCAGTTATACAAATGGAAACAAAACAACCCTTGAGTTGTACTGACAACTTAACCTTTAGAATTTGGATGGAATCCCAAGTTCACTGAATTAAACTATTATATAGAACATTGTTACGGGATTTTTTAATGTATACAATATATAATGGCATTAATACATTTTTTTACTTGATGAGTGCCTGTAGCACTCATATTTAAAGAGATATTAATGATTCTTTAAAACCATGTTTATTTCATTTTGGGGAAAAACATAATAATCTGAAGACAAAATATTCCTTTGTGAGAGATATATGGCATTTTCAGATTCATGAAGTTACAGAAAATGTTAAATAGGTTACAGAATGAAAAAAAATTAACCATCCTCCGCTAGAGCCAGAGGGCTGTAGCCAGGTTTTGTTGTGAATGCCTCTGTTCACCAGCAGAAAAGCCATGTCAGAAGTCACCATGTTGATGAGCAGTCAGGGTTCACACGCACGAAACGCAAATTGGTGCGGCCTTGTAACAAGAAAGGGAGAAGCAGCCCAGTCTCATAAATATTATTTTACTACCAAGCCAGCATTTCTAGACAAGCTGTTATTGTTTTAACATATTCCATACTCCAGTACAAATAAATAAACAAACAAACACGAAACCCCTCCTTCAACAATGCAGAACCCCCTTATAGTGAAATGATCAAAATCTTCCCCAGGCAAGAACAGACAGCAGGACAAACAACCTCGAACAAAACAGTTCATACAATCCCTATGAAGCTACAGAAAAAGCCTCTTCTGAAGTTGTACCCTGCTGCACTGGCCAGAGGCAGAGAAATGTATGACACGGCAGAATTCATCCCGGAATTCTCTTCTACAGCCTAGACTTTCATTTCATGTTTTGTTTTCTGAATCTGTCAGAAAATCACCCTTAATGTTTCCAGAGCATTGAACATTTTGTATGTGGGTTAAAAAAATGTTTTTTTTCTAGTCCTGATGCCCTTTTGATTAGAGAACCAGTAGGGCTGAACTCATTATCGTAACACCAATACCATACAGGGACCAGCGTTTCTCAAAAGCACCAGAAATTGGTGTTAGCGCAGTCTCTACAATTTCTTTCCACAAATGCACAGCAGTTGTTCTAACTTTTTTCCTATTACAAGCTCTCTTTTCCCAGTTCTGCTTGGTCAGAGTTTCCAAACGATAACACGAATTGGCTTGAGGAATAAATTTCCCAAACAGATGGTTCCCCCTCACTGGAAACAGAGCAGCCTGGATCAAAATGCACACACTCGTGCAAAGCAGTTCCTGGTACCGCAGCTCCCATTCAGAGATCATCCTCACCACCTCAGCGTTCAGGTCAGTACATTTATTAAGCTCCAAAAAAAGTCCAAATAGATTCTGCTCTCTGAACTCCACAGGCAGCAATCTTTGTATTTTAATACAAATGCCAATGGCCACAGCACCGCAGATACACGGAGCCAAACTAGATCCTAAAATATATTTTCTGTTTTGCCTCAAAGTCCCAAGTCCCTAATTCTTCAGACCAAGATTTACATCTTGTCAACAAGACTTTAACTAGTTTTCCAAAATTACTTTGGCAAAAGCACTTTCTCCTATGATATAGTTAAAACATAATAAAGTAAAAATAATGTTTAGGCAACACGCTTCATTCATTGTATCACAGATACAACTATCCTGGTGAATAAAACTGCTCTGGATATACATTTATCTACTTCAACAGTGGCTATGAGGTAGCTAGAACTATTTTGAATTTCAAGCCCTCAAATCTCTCAGTATTTTAGAACTATATTTTTAATTATTAAAAAACCATCAGGAACAACGTTGTGACCGTTAAGTGTAAGTGCTGATGTTTTATCAACCTGCCCACATGCAATGCATCGTGCTAATTTTGCAGATTTATTTAATGAAAAGCAGACACTGAGAAACAGCAGCTCACAGTCGCGTTACAAGATTGCCTGCCGCTTGGGGAAGCAAATCGTCTATTGATTTCACAGGGACCCACGCTTGTACAAGGAGCACGGAATTGCTTAGAGAGAACCTGCGCTTCATTCCGCTTACCCACCCACCGAACTCCGTCTGTCAGCCCCTGCTCTCGACCCAGCATTACTCGGTGTAGAATAAGCAGCATTCTTTCACACACGGACCACGTTCCCGCAGACGGTCACAGCCAGAGCGGTGGCAGATCCAGACAGATCTAAAAAACAACCCACTCACCAGCTTGTCCTCGCCCCCAAACCAACCCTGCTAACAAAAAACTTTTAGATCTCATTCATACAGTGGAAAAAAGTTAGAATCGGGACAATATGGGCAGAGGAAGGGGACAGCAGGATGCCTTAGACATCTCCCCCCTAAAATAAATTCCATGGGAGAAAAGCTGCTTCATTTAAACTAATACTGAGACTCCCATGAACCTGAACAGATCAGGACTCCATCTTACTTCCTCTCTTTGGACCATGAGAACACAGTAAAGACACAAGACTATGCAGGATAAACACAATTTTTAACAGACAGAAGGTGACAGCATGTTGCCCTCTTCATAAGTCCTCACGAGGTGAGGAAAAGGAAAGCAATCAACCGAAACCAGCTGAGGTATGCTCAGGAAAACGGAGCACAGCTCTTCTCCCTGTAAGATTAAGAGGAAATCCATCAGGACTCCAGAGATTAAAAAAACACCCTCACTTTCAGGACTCAAAGAAACATCTGATGGATTCCACAAAAATAGTGACAAAACCCTGTCTCTCATCAACATCTTCTCTACTATCCCATACTACCCATTTGGGGGTTCCTTCAGAACACGGGAAAATTATGAAGGGTTCTCTCTCTTACATGGCATACACACACGAGAAAAATCCCACCACTTCTTCCAGTGAATTGACTCACAGGAAACTAATCAAAATCGGTCCAATTTCTCACAGCATCTGCGGGTTCACATGCTTTTATTACTCCCTTGCTTTTAAGGTCAGCTTAGAATATAAAAATAGTTCAATAAACAAATGGTTCTTGTCACCGTCAGCACGGGTTACCCACTGCCTTCTGCTCACCCAACCTGAACTCATGGGTTATCTGCTGCAAGGTCCTCGGCACCTCCCTCTAACCAGACAAAAACGCGATCACCTTATAAATAACTTTTTCAGGAGTTTCTTACAAAACCTTGACTCCTATAACATTGGTTCCAGCTCTTCAGAAGGTTTTAGTGCACAAAGGTCAGGACGTGTCCCATTTCGATCATTTTTTTCTCTTTATGATTCGTGGTGGAGGTGATTAGCTAGCAGATGAATTTTTTTGGACCCCAGTGCTACCCCCCATACGATGAGCTGATCAGTTCCCATGGAAGAAAAGGCAGAACAAACAACCACACTAATCGCGGAGTTCAGAAAGCTGGCCTGGTACAATCTCAAACGACTGTGTGTCCAGGAAATCCTGCCAGACAGTCACTGTTTGCGAATGGTTGGGAAATGTGATCGTTTGCCATGAAAAACAGATGAAAAGCAGGATCTGGTTAAAAGACCAAGTCTTTGCCCAAACAAAACTTTTCCAAAGTAAAGAAACAATGTCTGGTAGCTGACAGCTGACCTCCGCTGAGGAAGGGTGACAGTTCTGTGCCGGTGCTCTCTGTTCTAACCTGAGGACTGTAAAACGGGGCCAGCGCTGGAAACAAGACGGAGCTGAACTGGAAGCACTGTCAGTTCTGACACTGCAGTAATATTCCCATCAAATGCAGTCTACTTGAAAGGAAACCTGTCTTTTTAACATTTAAGTACAAATATGGACAAGCAAGACTTCCCTGAGGCTGAGGACCACGTACAAAGATATCAGACACTTGGCAACGTCGGTGCACGGCATGGGTGGGGTGTGCTGTTCGATTACACTCGTTTGAGGATTGCTGGTACCAGAAGCTGTGTACATGTCACAGGAATATACCGTGCTGAATTTAAATGGAATAATGCTGTGATGTTGAAGCAGCACATACTAACTATGCTATTAGCCTTTTAGACACAGGCCCTAAGCTTATTTATTTAATACGGCACAAGGCTAGTCATTACACCAATTACAAACGTTGGGTCAACAGAAAAGGTATTTTGGTCTCAGGTAATCCACAGACCCTGATTTTGGTCTCAGGCAATCCACAGAGCATGAAGCACCACCTAAAAGGAGGGACACGTCCGTATGCCTCACTGAGGTGCATCAGCTTCAGGGGCTAATGGTGGGAGGGGCGTCCACCTACAAAACCCCACCAAGAGAACGGCAGAAAGAAATACACTCCAACTTCAGTCCCACCATGCAGTTACAGCTGTGAAAGGAATACTCATCCAAATGACTCAGAGGAACGAATCCTTTGTAAACTCCAACCTCTCAGCAGTTAACTTGTTTTTTTTTAAGTTGTGGTTTACATAAAATTTCATGTATTGATTAAAATTCTAAAGATGGCATAGCTTTGTCTCGAAACCCCTAAGGTAAAACACCAAAAGCAGCCTTTGCAACTTTTTTGTTTTGTAAAAAGGCTGGACACGACCGACTAGAAGGCATTTCCCTTCCGCCAGTATCTGAAACCCTGTTTAAAAGGCAAGCTGCAACACTGACACGCATAACAGCCCGGACAAATGTCTCGACTGCACTGGGTGGCATTGTCGCAGCGATACGCTCTTTCCGCATGGCCCCAAGAATTTTATTTAAGACTCTCTTCTTCCCTGCTGTTCCTAGTACAGTCATCAAGAAAAAAATACCACTTTGAAACAGACAAATTTACGTATTATGAGAAAATTTGTGCTCTGCAATCAAAAGCCTAAAAGCAGTTGTGGAGCTTGGGACCAAGATGCCTGAAAGACTTGAGCTGGTAGCAGTCAAGCAGGCTGTTGCAATTACGAACTATCAAATATATTTGAATTGTTCAGCCACGCTGCTGCAGGGGTTAGGCTGGTGTGTGATCTTTCATACTCCACTGTCCTTTCAGCACGGAGTCATTCTGCTTCTTAAAGATGCAAAATAACCTTGGGTACTTCCAGCATACAGGAACGCAAGAATAACACACCTGTATGCAAATGTGAGAAGAATTTGCCTTCAGGAGTCACCGTTTCTACAGCAAAGAGAGTCACGCTTAGTGACATGATTATTAACATGCAGGTTGGTTTCCATCTACTAAAACTAACTGGAACATTTCATCCATTAATCATGTAATTCTATTTCAAATAAATCTTAAACTCACACAAGCCAGAAAGAACTTTCAACTCAAATTTCCCCATTTGGTGTTTTCTCCTGCTTTGGAAAGCACTTACAGTCAGAACCTGTACCGGCCGTAGAGCAGCAGCAGCTCTGAACACTGCGGTCGACAACACAGCTCACAGAGGTGCACAGACTGGACGCTTTCCAAGTCCACGCTGCTGTCCTGAAGCTGTCTGATTGGAGGTTTTCATATGCGTAGGTGGTTTTTCAGTTTTGATTTTTTACAAGCTCATCTTAAATTGTTCTTCATGTGAGGTTCAGATTATATGAGGAAAACTGTAAAACTGTAATATCCCTCACCGTCTAACAAGTTACTTCCAGTTTGCTTTATACCTTTATAAATCAAACTGTAGGTAATAGCATGCATTTCTTTTTCAGTCTGTCTTCTTTACAGCTTCCTGTTTTTTCTAGAAAAAAAATGAATCAGACATTTGTTTCTCCAAGACAACAAAAAGACTACTGAAAATATTGTTCTAGCAGAGGCCCTCCTGGCAGAAAAAGGAAATGTTCCTGAGACAATATCCTCAGCAAAAGGCATGCTTTCGGGAGAGCAAACCAGACAGTAGGACAAAACTACTCAAACAAAGGCAAACGTATATCTACAGGAAAAGTAGCACAAAACGGAAACCGACAGTGCTCCCGTGTAAATTGCATCGCCCTTTGCTTTACATGAAAGCTTATGCTTCTCTTTCGCCGTTTAAGGTGCTGCTCTCTGTCACAAGAAAGATCGGTGATAATCGCTAAAAACCAGCACATCAAAACCTCAAAATTTAACGGATGTTTTGAGAAGTATTTGACTATAAATATTCCGCACCAAATATTGGAATCAATTACAACAGCTAAGTTTTGGCAATTATTTCACAAGAAAATCAACACAAGAGTCTCCATAGGATAATCTAGTGAGTCCCTTACATCTGAGCTGTTTTTGTAAAAAGCAGACCATCAGCCATGAGTAGGATTACTCCTTTTATCCAGCACATAGAAATGAAAGTGGATTATATGAAGGAGCTGACTCTAATAGAAGGGGACTGGACTAGATTCCTGCTGCATCCCGTGCTGCTACAAAATAGTCACTGTGAACCAAAGCTTATATTAAGTAGTCCCATGGCAATTTTTTTTTATTTTTTCTTAAAATCATCAGTGACTCAGATTTCCTGTTCTCAAGAACACAAGGAGTTTTTTTAAATATTGTCACAAAGAAGCAAGGTTGAGAAAACTCTCCCGTAATTTGCTTACACGAAAAAACTTAACTCTCAACATTTCGGCAAACTTTTGGTCTAAACTTTATTTTTGGGGGGAAGCTGTAAAAGGCTGGAGCTGCTCACTTGGATGACAATTCGACAACTAATCTTGGGACCAGCAATCCAGGTCGTTTGGACTAACTACCCATTGAAGCATTCTGCTTCTTACTAGTTTCATTCAAGTAATACAGCAGCATAGATTTTGAGAATTTTAAAGTTTTCTTCACTCAAAAGCAGCATGACGATTTGCCTCATAACCTTCAGGTGCACTTCCAAGGCGCCGCGTGCCCCAAGCCCACGGTCAGCTACAAACACCTCTACATTCCTGCACTACCCTCCCAAGACATTGCTGGCGGGGGTCCACGCTCCACACACCACTCAGATCGGCACTAGACTGATATTTGCTCTGGAACCTGAAAAGTAAAACTTCTACACATATTTTAGCTCCCTTTCCTTCTATCTCTGTTCTTTCTTTATGCTTTCTCTTATGTTCATAGTAATTCTGTTGAAAGCACAGCCAGGCAGACTCCATTAGAGCGTGTTTTCCAGTGATGTGCCTCTTCACAGGCTATTTACTTATTTAATTAATTTAGGAAAATGACCAAGCATTTCTGAACATCCCTTTTCAGCAGCCTAAAATTAATTAATTAATTATAACAGTTCCATCATATCAAGTACTTTGCATATCCTAAATTAGGGTTGCTGTTCTCACAGAGAGAGACACTCCAGAGAAGAAGCTATCCATTTGTTACCTGTGCACTCGCTGTGGCGAGGCGTTCCACCTCTGAAAAAAACCCACTGGAAACCTGAGGAATAGGAAACCCCACAAAAGTAAAATTATGAGGCAAGAACTATTACAGCATGTGGAACAGAATTATTTTTTCTCGTAACACGATAGAATACAAGGAAAAAAACCCCAACTCTCAGCCTGTCCTCAGACGGGAGGTGCTCCAGCCCTCTGACACCTCGGTGGCCTCCCCTGTCCCCGCTCCAGCAGGTCCGTGTCTTCCTTATGCTGGGGGCCCCAGAGCTGGATGCTGAGCTCCAGAGGGGGATCCCCTCCCCTGACCTCTGGTTATGCTACGGTTTCACACCTTTGTGAAGCAGGGAGGTCAGGGTCCTCTGTTTCTGGATTGGATCGGGAAAATGATTAATTAAATAATTCTCACTCACAAGAGTAATCTGTCTCAAGTAGGGGTTTGTGAGATTGAACTCTTCATCTGCAACAAAGAAAATCAGTGCAACAATCACCAATTCCACTCCGAAAAGCATGTGTTCCAAAAGAGATGTTTCATTGTACCAGGAAATTATCTAATTACATGTTTTGCAACACTTTTTGTTACACTTTAGAGGTGATAAAGACACTTCTAGAAACTATTGCAACAACTGAGCTTCTGCCTTTCCACTACATGGACTCCTTTTCTTCTGCTGACATGAAACAGTCATAGAAGAACCAGTCCAGCAGCACTTCTGAAACACCTCCAAAACAGTCTTAAAAAAAATAAATTAAAACCAAACCCCCAAAAAGGGAAGTGAACTATTAATTCAAAATTAAAATATTTGTCCAGTCGGGTGTCTGAGTGTGATACTGAGAAAAACGACCTGTCACCCAATGTCTCAGACTTCCCAGAGAACATTATTTTCCTTTTCCAGATGTAAATTAAAAGCAAGACAAAAAGAACAATAACAAGTGTTCCCAAGGGTGGAGAAATGTATAGAATTTTGGCTGGGTGACCTTCAGCTGCGGCTCCACTACAGCCGCTCACATCCACAACCTTTGTAACAACAATTGCCGACAGAGGCCTCTGTAAGGCTGTCAGAGTAACTTCTAAACTGAACTTTTTACATTCTTAATCTACTTTTTGAGGGAATTTAGAGCAAATCATACTAAAAAAATCACGTAAATGTAAACAGAACATAATCAAAGTAAAATTCATATGAAATCAGTAGCTCCAGAAATTTTCATAAATAGATGCTCTTTTTTTTTTATTGGAATTGTGCCCCTCTTTTTTTTTCTTTTAATACGATGACTGATGCAACACTTTTCTGCTTTCAAGTTTGGCAGAATTTTAAAAAGATACTTTTGTAATCCTGGGAATGTCGCAAATCTCAAACCAGATCTTTCCGAGCTTTGACAAGACATCTTTTACAATACAGATACCTTCTCTCACTACCCTCAGTACTGCAGCTTTAGCAAAACCTTAATTTCTCTTAAATGTCAATCACTTAATATTCCACTTTCAATAAGTTGTAAATAGTCTCAATACATATCTCTTTTATTCTAGTTATTCAATTTTACATTGTCCACTCTCTTGTTGAGGCACGATTTCATTGATTCTCTACTGCCATAAAGTCTTTCAGTAGCAGATAAAAATCAAAACTCCAAATATAAAACATGAATAAAGCAGCTCAACCTTCTGGCACCTCTAATAGAACTTAGTTTTGTCTAAAACTATAATCCACCGTTTGGGTGATGTCAGGGCTGGGGGACAGCGATGGGAGCACCTGCGAGATCACCCCACGACTGGAAAAGTCTTCACTAAAGGAACGGCTGTCAGGCATCGTCCCAGCTCCATCCTCTGCAGCAGGAGGGTATGGTAAGAATCACCGGCATCACCACATCGCTCCTGCTAGCCGGGCTGCCGGGTCCGTCAAAGGAGCTGCAGACTGCATGCACACACTTATCCAGCATTCAAATCTGGTCCACAATCTTCACATTAACGTCACATCACATCAAATCCTCATTTTTGAGAGGTGCGTCTGCAATTAAGCCATATACATTTGCAAAAAAAAAAAAATAATTTCGTAACCTCTCAAGGCAAAAGCAGTTAGATTTCTGTTTAAATATACAGAGTAGAATGAGTAAAGTGACAAACATGACTAGGGAAATGTAGTGTCAAAACCAAACGTGAAATGAAAAACCCCTTTGTGAAGAACTCCCACACCAAATTCTGCCCATGTAAGCTCAGAAATGTTGACCTTTCCCTGCGTTCCCCACAGAGCTGCAGAGGGATGACCGCAGTGCAGGCTGTTCTCAGTCCCTGCTGCAAAGCCTGCTTTGTGTGCGTCCCCGACGGCCAGCCCCGGTGAGCGACGGCACTGCCGAGGGGCTGCAGGGAAGCACATCCACACAACGGAACTGCCTCTGCGGCTCCAGGTGAAATCACACAGAACGGGTGCCAAGATCAGAAAAGCTACTTTTGCCCAAACTGTCCAACTGAGCAGACAATCCAAAGCCCTTCTCCAGTGGTAATTACAGGTATTCCTGAAACTTTTGAAAATAACATATTTTGAGAAAATTCTGAAAACAACACTCACATTTGGACCTCCATGTGTACAAAAGGCTGCTTAGGCAAAGAAACCACACAAAGCAGCTTGATTTTGGTCTTTTTCTTTCTTCTTTTTTAAAAAAGGAGACTCCAAACCCACTTCACCCAAATGATTTATCCGGTGAAGAGACCTCTGACAATACAATCTGCAAATGTAACAAACTCCAGTTGGGCAAGGTGCCTTCCTCTTGTGAATTCCGCTCCCATGAAAAATTCTGTTCTACCTCCAAACGTGTTTGGGGTGTTTTATAGTTTGCACAAACTATAGTTAAGTTTTCGTCAGCAAGTCCACAGGAGAGGCACATGAAACAGCAATCTACAGGGATGCTGATCCCAGGGAATCCTCTCCAGGTTTCTGAACTCCTGCTGCTGGTCAAACGGTGACGAATCACCAAGGACTGTGCTGGTGGCTCTAGTCTGAGCTGCCCTATGGAAACACAAGCTTTGCATCCACTTAGAATGGTAACACTGCAAAAGGATATAAGCTTGCATTGTAAGAAACAACTTCCACGGAGCAAAAACTTAATGTTTATTCCTGTACACTCCCGGCTTCAGTACACAGCAGTTTTTAATGCGTAAGAATGGAGGCTGATCAGTTCTTGACGCATACGCCCTGCATTATCAACACCCCTACAGACACTTCTGAGCTTTGTGCTAGTGCCTCAATCTTTAACATACTATTTCACATGCGCTACTAGAAAGTGGAAAAATGTCTTCTAGTTTTTCACACCCAGATGAATGCACAGAGAGATTACGTGATTTCCTAAGAGTCACACTGCAGCACAACAGGAACCACACCGCTGTTTCCTTCAACCTAGGTCAGCTTCCCAATGACTCGTGCTTCCTGCTGTTCTGATGCTGCCGTATTCAGGGACTCCACAGTGAAGGTGAAGCCTCGGAAAACATGTCTATCAAGAAGTTTTGAGAAATCTTAAAAAAAAACAACCCACACAGAATTAAAGTCTGCTAGTGGCCTTTAAGAATGTCACATAAACAGAAATCTCACAGTTCAAATACATTTTTTTATTCTGGAAACACAACATACTTCAATACAACCTTTAAGAATTTATTGGTAGAAGACAGTTACTTCATTTTGTGATGCTTACACCATTGCTCACCAATAAATCACTGAAAAATAGGAACGTAGAACATTTAATAAAAACACCAACAGCAGCCAGACTAGGAAAATTGATCACGGGCAGAAAAAAAGGGTTACTTGTGGTATAGGGAAAAACTCAAATGTACCAGGGAAGCGTCCTGAGATGCAAACCTGAGAGTCTGTCAAAACACTGTTATGAAACAGGATCAGGGACAGACCAACAGCCACTGAACACAATGGAGCATCCCGAGCAAGAAAATAGTGAGGGGCCAGCAGACGTCACATAGGGTACGGGGTACAGGCAGACAAGTTACTGCAGGAAAAGCTGTGTCTGGCCTGGCAGCTCCACCACTGCTGTGCTTGCACTGTAACCGCCTACGTGCATGCTGTTAGCCACGCCGCAGTGCACGACGGCTAACTCCTCTTCTGCACCTCCCCTTACCTTGCAGTAACTCATAGTGACACGCTAAGCAATTATTTCAGTTTTGGCACAATACATTCTGTTCAGTTCTCTGCACAAGCCTCTATCTGTCTCTTCACTGTAGCTTCAGTCACATCTGCCTCAAAAATGGTCATAGACAGGGAATCCTGCAGCACAGCGCACTGCTCCCAAGTTCCACATTGAAGAGTTCATACAACAGTCACTGGCGTTAGCACTCGGGCTAGGACTGGACTTTGATTTAACCAATGTAAAAAAATCCCCAAACCAAAAAAACCCCACCTCCCTCTAAAATGAAGGGGAAAATGCCACAAGTCTGTATGTTGAAATTCAGCCCACATGACATTTCCTTTGGATTTAATTGCTTCCATACAATTTGTATCTGCTAGTCACGCCAGCCCCCGGAGCACCAAATGCGCCGCGACAAAGAAGCCCTTGTCCCCATGAGGAGGTAATAACCTCCTTAACCAGAGAGATGGAATCATGGGTAAAACCCATTTGCAGCTTCATCCAAAGCATCCCAACAGGAAACAAGTCAAAGCCTAGCAACTGAGTCTTCCAATGTGATCTGAAGGAGTAACAGTGGAAGCTGGAAAGGACAGACTGCAGATTCTACGGTGTCAGACCTGTTCAAAGTTGGACACGTTCATCAAGTTCGGACACAGCCCTGCAGACGGTCATTTGCCAACTGCGGAGTGAAGATGGTCAGGCAGTCCATCTTTATGTTGACTACAGCAGCTCACAAAAATTACAGAAACAAACCTAATATTAATTTTTCTTTCTTTGAGCACACAAATCTTTAGTGAGGACAACATCCTTTCAGATGGTTCCAGAAAAAACAGCTGGCTTTCATGGTAGCATTCTTAATTAACACCTGTATGTATTCTATACACATTTTTCTAAAAATATGCTAATTTATCCTTTCTAATTACTCATGCATAAAGCAATGGTATCTTCAGCTCATATCATGAGATGGATACATGACAGCTGTCATCCATTAATGCACAAATAATCCTGGACTTCGGGTCTAACACTAAGACTAAAGGATTAATTTAAGACAAATTTCATTAAGCCAACACAATTCTCGGCATGCACATTATTCATTTATTACCTGAAAAGTGTACATAAGTCCAATATATCAAATTTTATATCAACACAACAGTGTGCAGAGCAGGGTTATCACTGATTTCCTTAAATAATTTGGAAGTGCACACCCTTAAATTTAGTGCACCTTTTGTGTCTAGACAACCCTTTACAATAAGTTTCTTGAATATTTCCTCAAAGGAAACCCTTCATGGTAACACTTTGAGGGTCAGCGTAGTCTTACTTAAAGCTTTCTTCACTGACACTTTACAGCCAAGACAAAAATGCAGCTTGTGTCCTAACTCAGAAAACCTGACAAGAGAGGGAACTGGAGTTACCTCTAAAAAAAAATGCAGTTACCTCTTAAAAAAAAGTGTCTTAATCCAAATTCAAAATTTTAAGTTCATGAACCAAAATGTGGTGCATTACAAGGTTAAATTTAAAATATTTCTGACATTCTGATTTTTTAAAAATCTGTGTTTTCAATTATAAAGCTCTTCCCATAAAATACTAGGCGACCCGCTGTTTCACCATTTACTCTGAAAGCAGGAAGTTTCAGAACACTAGCACAGGCTGCCCAGCGAAGCTGTGGTGTTCAAGGCCAGGCTGGACGAGGCTCTGAGCAGCCTGGGCTAGTGGGAGGGTGTCCCTGACTGTGGCAGGGGGGTGGAACTCGATGAGCTTTAAGGTCCCTTCCAACCCGAACCATCTTGTGACTCTGTGAAAATTAACCTGAAGATATTATTTGTAAACTACTGTCAGCAAATGAATGCATAAACCCGATTACACTTTGGTACTGTATCACAATCCCTTAAGGTGTGTACTGAATGCTCTAAAAGCCGTATGCTTCTGTAAACGTCTCTTTCTAATGCATGACAGCAAAACCAGCAAGGATGGACGGCCTCTTGCTTTGCACCATTCTTCCACAAGGACCAAAGAAAGTCACATCGACGTAAGCCCCACCGTACAGGGCATGCATCACGTCCACGAGTAACTGTGGAACACCGCGAAAGAGCCGTACAAAGGTGTCAGTGTTTTCCACATTTTTATCAGAAGTTAACAGCGTAACTGTCTCATGCATCGTCCCTCTCCTCCCCCGTTTCCAGTGTAACTCCATTCTTAAGGCAGAGGAGTATCTCTGAGCGCTGCACAGCACCAGGCACAACATCAATACAGAATAACAACAATCTCTACAGAGTTAACACAAACGGCCCGCAGGGAAAGGCTCTATTGGAAATCATCTGAGCACTTCAACTATCTTAGCAATATTTCTTTTGTCATTCTCAGAAAACAAGTATGTTCATAATATTTACATTACTTTTCTTCTCCTGTTGTCCTGCTGAACGTGCTCAGTAACATAAAACTGACCATGTGTTAAATCAAGCTTCTCCACCGCCAGAAACCAGTAGGAAAAAACTTGAACATGTCGAGCAAATCAAATATTGAAAGTAATCAGCCTTCTTTCCCCTGGAGTAGGATTTACTGGCAAATAGGTCCTGGTAGGGCAAATGTTCCCTGTAAAATTTTAAAAAGCAGTGTGATAAAGATAACAGTGGCAACAGTTCCACAAATCTGTTCAGTGCTAGTGCCTACTCTCTATATCCTGTTTACCTTCTGGAGTGAAACCAGTCTGACCAAGAAGCACCGTAAAACATTAAAACCTCAATCTTCACTTGGAATATGAGGCTGTGCCACCTAAAAACAAGTCGGTGGAAAGGAATACTTGAAAAATTCTTTTTACAGAATATGTGTACACAGCTCAGCGTGGGGATCGATATGCAACTGATATTAGCACTTACCAGCATAAGAGCTACGCAAGGCAGTTTGCCTGTCCTTCCAGAAACCCTTTTTATCAGAAATAAATCACACTTAAATTTTTTTTCACCCATGCACACACAGAAAAAATGTTTCAGATAACCCTGCTGTAAGTGTGTGTTCATTAGTCTTGTTTTCCATCCCCCACTTCTGCGGTTTGGTATTTAATTACAGGGTGGAGTGGTCCCCAGGCTACTTATGTTTCTTCCAGTCACAGCCAGAAAATTTCTGCAGGAACTGACACGCAGAAGTGCAACTACTTCAAGTTATAGCTGGTTCCCTGTCAACAAGGTTAGCTCACTATTCATTGAAACTCCCATCACTACTTTTGTTTAATAATTCTTGAAAATATGTTTAAGTACAACAAATTGGATTCTAAACTCCAACTGAGAATAAAGGCTGCAACAGGACCTGAATTGGCTATTTACTCTTAATCTGCTTCTCAGTTTTCTTCTGCAAATGACTATAAACAAATCTTTTATCATTAAACTGGAAAGAAATGGCAATTTTTTTTTTTGCCTTGAATACAGGAAAATATAACCCTGTATGCCTGGTTTGAGCAAGCAGCATTTTCAAGCACATCACCTGACTTGAACCCTATATACTACTGCACGCAGATTTAAATGCTGCTTTCCATAACAACCTTAAATTTATGCAGAAAATTA
Source organism: Syrrhaptes paradoxus (assembly GCA_013400615.1). Classification (NCBI taxonomy): domain Eukaryota; kingdom Metazoa; phylum Chordata; class Aves; order Pterocliformes; family Pteroclidae; genus Syrrhaptes; species Syrrhaptes paradoxus. Next base: position 24,535 of record VZTO01007984.1, on the reverse strand, counting down.
TATTTTCACATGAAAAACATGACACCGCTTGTAAAATACTATAATTCATATGTGATAATTTAATAGCTAAGTATTACTCCCAAAAGCACTGAGGTATAAAGAAATACATTACAAGTATAAAGAAAAACATTCCAATTAATTTTTATAGAAATGAGAGAAGTTCTGTTGGAACTGGGGAAACAACACAGACTAACCTAGGGTAAGAAATTACATTCACAATAAAAATTTTATTTTATATTTTAAAAGGATGTTGTTAATCAGAATATTACTGTTGACAGGATTGGAAAAAAATTAAAGACACGGTGGGTTTTTATCATGCTTTTTTTTAAATAAAGGACTTGCACTTTTGGCCTAAGCAACAAGAATCCCCCAACTTGGAAAACTGTGTCAGAAACGTGTGACAGGAAGGTGAAAGCACATGAGCTCATTTTGATGTTAGTCAAAAACCAAACAGCTGGCAAAGGTTATGTAATTTGTAGCCAGAGGTATCTGAAAACACCTGCTGGCCAAGCCCTGGCAAAAATTTATATAAAATATTTATTTATAAATGATCTTTTTTCGGTGCTCCTATCAGTCAGCTGCTGCTTCTCTGTCCTGTTCTATCAAGATAAATACATACAAAGTGCAGAGCAACAGGATCTTCTCATTCAGGTGGTAAACCAGATTACTCAAGAACTCCCAAGTCTGGACCTTGGTACGTCTCCACTCAGTGTTACAAGCCACGTACAGTAACATACAGAAAGGCAGAAAGAAAGGAAATGGATTTTTGTGCTTTGCTAGTAACTCAGAGTGTGACAAGAGGCAAAAATCTAAACTCTGTGCAGAGTAATTTGAAGACTGAGCACTTGAGTAATCCTTTGGAAATTCCAAAGCCACAAGGCAAGAAATCATTGTAGTTTCATGTAAATTATGCATCGATTCATTTTTCTAAACAACAGACATTGTCCATCTTTCCCGTCATTGTCTATATGTCATTTATTATGGCTGAATACACACACACATGGTTGAACATGAACTCAAGCTGCTACTCTTCTAACTGAGAGGGCTGAAGTAAACGAGTAAATGATCTCCTGTAGCTCCAGCAGTTTAACTCTGTCAATATCCTTAGGTACGTGCTCCATCAGTAAATATTTTATTTGATTGGTAAACATATTTATTGGGTTAATACAGTGTCACTTAATTTGCAATGAACCTGGAGCGGAGAGACACAATCTATAAAAATAAGGCACTGCTGCGTTACCACATATTACAATTCGTACATATTTTCAGGCCTATTAAACAGCTTTGAATCAAATCCCAAATGTCACAAACAGAACACTGGCCGAGATGACCGGCCAGAAGGGATAGTGCTACCACGCTTCTCAAAATCTGTCACTAAAATAAGGAAGCCTCCTCCCGCGCCCCGACAGATATGGATGCTATAAATATAATGCACAGCGCTCGCACCGCAGCCCTGCATTCCAGCAGCGAAAAGCCGCCCCCGGGGCGCGGCGGCTGCGCACTCGGAGCCCGGGGGGTGCCGGAGCCCGGGGGGGTGCCGTTCCCCACCCACGGCCCGTTTTACCGCCACGGGTCACGGGCACACAGTGCTCCCGCGTTCTGCAAAACTCCCCGGAACGACTGTTCTTAAACTTGCTTTTTTTAAAAATTAGTTTCTGAATCTTGGACGTGTGGCCAAGCAGGACAGAACTCCGGGACAGACACCTCACAGGCGCGTTCTCCCCACGCTCCGGACGCCGCCCTCCAGCCCGCGCCCGGATCAGGCGCTCGGCGTCCTCTGCCCCCGGCGGGGGGGAAAGAGCTTCCGCCGCGGGTCCCGCATCGCCTCAGACCCGGACAGCCCCGGCCGCCCCGCCGCCCTCACCTCACAGCGCTGTCCCCCCAGGGCGGGCGCCCCCCGCCGCCCTCACCTCACAGCGCTGTCCCCCCAGGGCGGGCGCCACCCGCCGCCCTCACCTCACAGCCCTGCTCCCCCCCCCGCCTCACGGCGCAGCTCGCGCCCGGTCAGCACGGCGACCCTCCCACGCTCCTCTGCGCTGGCCCCTGCTAAACCCGGCTGACAACACCCCCCCACCCCGGTGCGGACCGTGCACGGCCACCACCCTCCGGCCCGGGACCCCGGGACCGCCGGCCGCCCCGGCACTGCCGCCCGCCGCCGCACTCACTTGAGGAAGTAGCGCTGTCCCGTGTGCGTGAGCGCCATCTCCCAGCCGGGCGGCAGCGGCAGCTCGTCCGTCACGTCGTAGGAGCGCTGGCGGAGGTGCGCGTGCTGCGGCGCCGCGGCCGAGCCCACGAGCGAGGCGGGCGAGGAGTGGGAGCGGACGTGCTGCGCGGCGGCGGGCCGCGGCGGGGGCGCGCCCGAGTCCGTGCTGGACTGCCGCGAGTGCGAGCCCGAGTCGGGCTCCTTGAAGAAGGACTCGGGCAGGATCTTCTTCCGCCAGGAGCTGGGCTTGGGGTTCATCACCGCGTTGAAAAGCGCCTCCAGCTCCGTGTCCAGGTCCTGCGTGACGTGGATCACCTGCTGCCCTGGCGGCGGCGCCGCGGGAGCGGGGTTCATTTTCCCCCCGTCGGCCCCGACGGCGGGCGCGGACGTCCCGGCGGGCGGGCGGGGAGTCGCCGGGGCCGGCTCCGCTTCAGGCCGCCGCCGAGGCCGTNGTCCCTCAGAGCCCGCCGGGAGCGGGGCCGGGGCCGCCGGGGTGTCCCTCAGAGCCCGCCGGGAGCGGGGCCGGGGCCGCCGGGGTGTCCCTCAGAGCCCGCCGGGAGCGGGGCCGGGGCCGCCGGGGTGTCCCTCAGAGCCCGCCGGGAGCGGGGCCGGGGCCGCCGGGGTGTCCCTCAGAGCCCGCCGGGAGCGGGGCCGGGGCCGCCGGGGTGTCCCTCAGAGCCCGCCGGGAGCGGGGCCGGGGCCGCCGGGGTGTCCCTCAGAGCCCGCCGGGAGCGGGGCCGGGGCCGCCGGGGTGTCCCTCAGAGCCCGCCGGGAGCGGGGCCGGGGCCGCCGGGGTGTCCCTCAGAGCCCGCCGGGAGCGGGGCCGGGGCCGCCGGGGTGTCCCTCAGAGCCCGCCGGGAGCGGGGCCGGGCCCGGGCCCGCCACGGCCTGTTCTTCCCCCTCCTGCCCCGCCGTTCCCCCGTCCCGCACACAGTTGGCGGGCCCGCGCGGGGCGTTCCGGGGGAGCGCTGGCCGCCGTCCCGGGCCGTGCTGCCGCGGAGGGGCCTGGGGCGGCAGCGGGGCGGCTCCGCGGCGGTTCGGTCACATCGCGCAGCGGACGCGCTGCTTTGGTGTTCGGGGAACCTCGGCGCGTTTTCCCTCCTGATGCAACTGAGCCTGATTCGTTTTAAAGCCGTTATTCAGGACGTTCGTAGGTCACACGAATTTTGGGAAGCAAGACAATGGTTCAGACTGTTCCCACAGCAGCCTCGCAGCGCAGGGGCCGCGTGACGGGAGCATTCAGGGTGACACACGGGCTCTGCGGTGGGTTCGGTCAGGTTTAGACTTTGCTGACAGGTGCGACTTCAGCGCAGAGTTGTCTCATAAATCCTTGCAGCTCACTACCCACCGGTGGTGTTTCAAACGCAGTCACGATAACTTTGTGCCTCTGCCCAGCTGCCTGTTCTCAGTCCCTTGTCCTCTCTTTAGTCTATACTAGAAGCCAGTGCTGCCATCAAAATGCATTCCTTAGGCTTTCTGTGAAGTAAGGTAACACATACTATTTTTTTTCAGTCTTGTCCTTTGTATTCTCATTGTTTGTTCCACTTGGAACAACTTTTGAATGGTTATGTGATCCAGAATTTGCTTAAAATCAGTAGCTGCCTCTATAAAAAATAATGATGTTCCCTTTCCAACTCCAGTGTTGTTTTTTACAACAGGAAGCATACAGTGTTTTTGTAACTACACACATAGATATCACACATTGGCTGTACAAACTTGCAAATTTATTTTAGTAATGCATTTATTAATTTGATTTCTGCATTTTGGACAGACTCCAGGATATGCTGATTGGTATGCTCCTCAGTAATCAGAATCTACATTAGAAAAGTCTTAAGTAAGTATTTTTTTTTCTGAACTTACTTATTTCTCAGTCATTCGTTAAGAAGCAGCATGAACTATTTTGAGTTTCATGTGGCTTCTCCAATTTAGAACTTGGACCTGACTCTTGAACAGTCTTTGTCCCTTGGTCAGTGTTACATTTAATGTTGGTAATCTGGATTCTGAGATTCACAGTTTGAGCATCTCCATGAACTCCAGATTAGGATCAGCTACTTCTGTGGGACAGAATTTGCTTGTGCATTTCCTGATTTTCTTGCTTCAAAAAATATTCCCTGACATTTATTTTTCCTTACATTTCCTGTTCATGTTTCCATGTCCAGGCAGATCTCCTCCCTGTTGTGTTTTGGGGTTTTTTTTTTACCACATCTATATTTCTGGTCAGGAAACACAGTACTCTTGAGACTTAGTTATGCTTCCCTTCCCTAAGAATTTTCCGTGCTATCTTTTGTACCATTCTTCTACTGCTTCCTTACCGGGTCGCTTGCTGGTTTTTTTACCAGCTCGGACAGCTGTGCTAATGACAGCACCTGCTCCCGGGTTACACAGATATTACGGATCTTTTTTTTTCTGCAATTTCCTTGTTTAAAACCTTTGGATATTAGATGATTGTGTGTGCGTGTGGTTATTGTACAAATAATGATCTGAACATGAGTGATTTTTCATACAACCTTTACAAGGACTTTTTTTGCTTCCTCCAGGCCACTGCATCCTTGAGTAAAGACACACCCACCTACCTGCTGCATTCCTTTCCAGAGGACATGCTTTGCTCAAGGCAAGGCTCTGATAACCTCACTCGCGGTGCCATCTCATCTGCGTTAATTAGGCCACTTCCGTAAGACAGTGTGGCATCTCATGAGTAAGTATATACCGTATTTTCTGAATTTAAGCGGTATTTATTACAGCTAGAACTGTCTTCTTCAGCCAGGTGGTAGTATTTCAGCTGCACTTTTTACTGAATGATACAAATAGCTGCTGTTGTACCATTTGCTGTAGGCTAAAGCATCTTACTCCACTAATCTGAAAGCAATTAAAAACGTAAGAATAAGTTCTCATAGTATTGTTATTATTCTTTGTTTAGAAAATAGTAACTTCCTTCTTTGGACACAAAAATAGGATATGACCACCAGCTTTTATGGAAAGTTGTTCAATATGTTCAAGTCCATGGAAGACAATGATGCTCCCGTCACAATGGGATGGGATTAAGTGATAAAGGAACCAAACACGGAAGTGGCATAGAAAGCCTCCTTATCTACTTATTTCTTCTAATTACAAGATTCTACATTATAAAAAAAAGACAATTACATTATCTCAATTTCATGTGCTGCTCAGATGTTTTTGAACAGTACAGACTTCGTCAGCTGAAGGATTTATGAAAGTACAGTTCAGTGTACCCTGTTGTACATCTTCTGGCAGCAAATTCATTCTATACTGCAGGGGAGGCCACGCAAACAGGTCAGAGGAAATAAGTGCACTTTCAAATGTACCCTTGGATAATGAATGGTTTAAAGAAACAATACCACATGTTGCAGTTTTTCATCTACACCTATCACTGCTTTGTATCAAAGTACTACATACATTAATTTTTTTCTGAGAAAGTCTACATAGGTGAAGATGCATGTGTGATGTCTGTTATAAGATCAAAATTCCACACACACACAAAAAAATCCATTCAGGATTCCCTGGAAAAATCTCACTCTTTCTGGGTAACTGAGTAACAATGACACAGCGCAGATCAGGAGGAGTGTGCACAGTTCCTGCATTCGGTTTGAGTGTGCACCGTGCAAAGAGCAGTCAAGTGGTCGTTAGCTGTGCCTGCTGGCTTCCATGTACTTTGGTGAAGAAGAGTCATATCTAAAAACAAAGCTTCTGTTCCTCCTAACGAGATACGGAGAACCAAGAATAAAATGGAACAGTAAACATGTTACATGAAGCCATACGTGTGCATCCTACACACACATTTACACTTTAAAAAACTTTTTTTTTCATGCAAATTAACAATTTTTATTTGCACTTGTGGCAGTTGGTTTTTGTTTCAGAGACTTTGTGTCTTCTGCTCTTGCTAATAGTTCTATATTGATCTAATTTTCCAGGGGCTTCTGGAAAGGAATCCTTCAGTGCACGCATTGTGTTTTTTAACAAAGGGATCCGTGCTTAAGATTCTGGTGTTTGTCAGTGTGCATTTCACAGCTATCTGTTTCTCAGGTAGCTAGCAGCTCTCAGACTTTGTTTGGCCCCTCAGAATGCATGCAGAGCACATCCTGTGGAGCCAACTGCGATGGGCTTTGCTTAATGCAGAGACCTGGAGTGTATTTACAAAGTTTCACCAAAGGAGTTATGTCAGCGTACTTCCCCAGCCAACACCTCCAAGCCAGCAAAACCTCTAACGTGGACACAGTCTGCTAGCAAAAAAAAAAAAAAAAGAAAAAAAAAAGAAAAAAAAAAGAAAAAACTTCTCTCAGCCTAGTTCATGTTGTTCTATAAGTTGATGTAATGTTACTGGCAAGGAAGCTATGTGAGCATCTACAGTAGATGACTGCTCAGACATTCATTTCAGAAACAGCTGTGCTGACCAAAAAACAGCACCAGCATTTGTGTCGCAGAGGTTATTCCCCTTATGGCAGAGCCTGCGGGATGGGACATTCCAACGCTGCTCATCCACATCGGTGCAAAGTCAGATGACACTTCAGGGCTCTGCAGCAGTGGTTTGGGAGAAGCTGTGGTGTCTGGTTTGCAAACAGCTGAAGCCGTGTCAGAAGTCACCACACTACAGCTGCTGGTTTCAAGCTCTTCCCTGAGGTTTGCGTGCCCCCTCCCAGGAAGGCAGTGGAACCGAGTACGCGGGCGCAGCACAGCCGGTTCGTCCCGATGAAAATGAGGTTTGCCAACATAGCTGGCTGGGTGCTTAGATGAGTTAGGAAACAAATTCACATGTGTGGAAATGGTGGTAATGTTTAATGGTGGTAATGCTTAAAGGACAGAAAAACAACTAGTCTTTAAGACTTTCAGTTACTCAAGACAGATTTGGAAGATGATTTTTGGCCAAATTCAGTGGGATAAATAAGTCCTAAAATAGTAATGTAAAATAAACTGGGACCTAATCTGCTCTGGTGCTTCAGAATAAAAGTCCAGAATTGCACAAAAGAGAAAAAGAAATTGCTTAAGAGAGTGTGATCTTGTTGGCAGGAGTTTTTCTGGAACAGTTATGTCAGTCTGGCTCCCTGCGTGAACGCTGCTGACAATACCAGAATAATTACCCAGCTAACAAGACTGAAACACACAGGACTAGGTAGAGGGGAGGAAACATTCTGCAATAGCTCCGCAAACCCTAGCAGCAGGGTGGCATAGAACAGTACTGAGAGGCATACCAGCATGAAAAGTACTTTTTCTAGCGTAAGTAGTTTAACTTGCAGAAAGATACTGTTAAGATACAGTTTTCTTTTTGTTAATAAAAACTGCATGCACATGGAGAGGGTTTTCTGATGTAGATTTTGCCAGGAAACAAAGCTAATAGTTTAATTACAATCAGATTTGATATTTTGTGAGAGTCTTCCAGTTTGAATTTCCTGTGTTCAGGACAGAGGGCGTATGATTTGCTCAAGCTCAGCAGAGCAATTTGAAATGGAGCCTAATTATTCTGACATCCTGCTGCTGCTGTTATCGTAAAACATCTCAGCTGTCACCTAATAAGCGTGTGTGTATATGAAAATAAATAAAAAGGCAGTGTCCTCTATTTCCGAACACATCTTGAAGACGTTGCTGGTTGTACTTGTTGCTCAGCACCATGTATTTCACTGTTTCCCCTCTCTGCAGAAGACAGGACCTGCATGACTTGTTCCATGTATTTTCCAGGATCCTCTGTTTCCCCGCGCAAGTGGATATAACTTCCGCGGTTCTGAAATTTGAAGTATCTGTGAGGAGCAGTAGGAATACTGCTTTGAATGTTTGCAGACACACAAGCACACTGATCCATAAAGTGAAATTCAGTTTTATTCTGTTTACTTAAGTTTTCCTTTTGCCCAAAAAATAACACTTTGACAGAGTAATAGATAGGGAGAGGAAAAGCGCGAGATCGGTGGAAGGTTCTTACATATGTAATGGCAGAAAAAGATGTATGTCGTGTGTTGTGCAGCGTACTCAGACACTCTGTCTCGTGTCTCAGGCTGAACGGTGTCTACACTTTGGGACAATCAGGACGCAGCTGTTGCAGTGTTCCTCTTACAACTGAATCAGTTTGATGGAGGGACTGGAGGATCGCCTGTCCTTGTGTATCTAGAGAAAGTTGTCGTAGAAAATCTAGAATAAGCAAGTCATAAGGCTGATAGTCATGTAATGCCTACAGTGTATTCTGATATGTTATTACATAATCACGGTAAAACTGCACCTTTAAGCACGTGAAAGCAGTCTGCTCATCTCTGCGTCTTCAGCCGAACCACCGGGAATATTTAAAACCTGCCACACAGCAAATAAATCAAAACCCAGAACCCTAAATAAATAATAGTGTTTTCTACTGATATAAATAATCTGATGGATGAGTGGAATTTCCCATTTCAAGACAACTGCAGTAATCAAACTGCCACAATTTATACTTACCTTGAAAATGAAATTAAGAGTATTCAAACCCGAGACGGTGCTGTGATGTACCTGACCCCGAGCAAAGCCAGCTCCGGGGGGCAGGAGACTTCCTTCCCTGCCCTGGGATCAGTGAGGAGCAGCAGGGCCCTGCTCACGGAGCGTGGCCAGGTTGTTCCTCATCTCAGGCTTCCCTTCCTCCGCGCTGTCTATTGTTAACGTGACGGTGTCACAGCATCAGAAACAGGCTTTCTGGTAAAAGCCGGAACACCACCGCTCGTACCTGTGAGCCTGTACACGGACACGTTCCAACAGCACTGAACTTAAAACAAGTCCAACGCACTCAACAATAAATTAAAAAGATGCTGCTGTGACAAAGTGTTTCTCAGCGCATTCTCTGTTAAATGAGAGCTGTCAGCCTAATGCAGCGCTCAGATCCCGATTTCATTTACATTGTGTATATCTGAACGAGCTCCACAGCTGTTTGAAAGAAAAGTTTTCCCCATACAATTCAGGAAACATCTAATTAATTAAAAACCCAGTTAAAAGGTGAGAAAGTATTTAGTACATTAAAAACTTGCAAGAAAGAATGGCAGGGACAAGCAAAAGTATAAGAAAACAAAGCTTGTAGAAGAGTCTGGAATGTGCTCCAGAGTTGGGAATTGATTCAAACTGGAATCGGAAACAAAACCAATAGATTTACAAAACAAGAGTGATCATACACAGTCAGTCAAAAGGATTTTTAAAAGCAGGAGTAAGAAAAGCATTGCCTCTCGGGTTTACTCAATGTGTAAAGAATACAGACATTTTACAACACCACATTATGTCATCCTGAGTTTTAAAAATTGGGTTGTATTGTGGTCTTTGCTAAGTGGCTTACCAAATTAATTATCGGTTTCAAGAAACTCTGTTTTACAGTGGTTAAAACTGGAAGTTTTATTGTTTCCAGCTGAAACTTGATCACGAATTTGGAAAATACGAGGTGAAATACATTCCACGGTGAGCCTTGAGACTATGAATAATTCTTACCAGAAGACAAGCCCTGAAAATGATTGTGCAGCAAAACTTCTCCTTTGTAATGATAAAACCCCAAACTTTCTGCCCTCTGCTGTTCAGACCAGGATACGGACCTGCTGAGCATCACATCACTCAGGGCTGAGCCCAACTCTGCTTTAAGAAAATAATCTGGTTTACGCTGGAACTGTTGGGTTGTCCGTTGTTCTCTGCACTGGCGTGAGGTTCACCTGAATTCGGGGGTCTGTCAGAAGGTGCCAGGGAGCTGCTCGCAGGATCCTTACCGTGTAAAACCAGGAGTTCCTGTCGTACACAGGCAGAGCAGGTCTGCAGAACAAAGTTAAATCTGCGGTGAAACAAAACATACAAAAGTTGTGTGCTGAGGGCAACAGAATACGTCCCATACGTAACAGATTTCTAAAGATGAAATAGCAACACACTCGACTTCCTCACAGGTTATTCAAAATTTTGCTTCAAGATGAAAATGCTGCACTGGCTACAAATCAAATTTGCTCAGTCACTTTGAAAAAAGTTACTTAACACTTAAAAGGTAAGTTGAAAGCCAGTTTTTTCTGTCATAAAATCAGCAATCAATTCTTCCAGACTTGAAAAAAAATGGTAGAGAAAGGGCCTAAAATCCAACTAGGTACCAGAGAAAACTGTAAAAAGCCTATGAAAAAATAAAATGGGTTAGAAGTGGCAACGTTACATTTTAACAGCTTGTGAATAATGCTTTGTGCTCTCCACGTCTTGTGCAAGGGGTTTTATAAAGCAATTGCAAATTCATGAGAGAAAACAAATTACACTGAGGCAGCTTGATGCCTCACCTTTAATTTTGGGCAGAGTTTACATTAAAACTGGAAACGGATCCCCAAGGGAACTGTTACTGTACCCCACCAAGGGGTCACTGCAGTCGGTGCTTCTTCACTCTCCAGCTCCAGCTGCCCCACAAACCAGCAGCTCTGCACCTACGGTAATTCCAGTGCTGGGGACACCAGCAGCCGCAGCCTTCGCCGTGCCCGGGCACCGATCACCGTGTTTGGGGCACAGTTCTGCTCTCTGCTGTCGCTGCAGCCCCCAGGTGCTGCCAGGGAAAGGGGAGCCGGCAGAGTGGGGAGGACCCATCCCACCCTCACCCGCAGACACGTTGACCTTGAAAACCACCGGCTGCGAGAAGCTGCTTCTGCGGCCTCAGCACTCCTCCCAGGAAGACAAAGGCACTGTTCAAAAGCAACGTCCTGGTGCCGCGGATCTCGCTCTCACTGTTCCTGAGTTTGTTCAGGGATCACTGCCAGAGTTTGAGCTTCTCTAAAGTTTTCCCAGCTTCTGAGTTTTGACCATCCTCCATTTGGGTCGTGTTTTGGTAGAGGAAACACGACCACTCCATGTGGCAGCTTTCCCTGCTACACCACTCTAACAAGCTCCCGAGCGAACAGAAAGCTTTCTGATGCATTCTGTACTCACAAAACCCCGCTGAGCCGTTCCACTCACCGAGGGAAACCCTCCCCTCCTCCAGCACATGCTTCCAGACACCACACACGCGGAAATGCCAGAATTTACCGTGACACCGACCAGCTCCGCAGCAGCTCGTCTTCTTTTTAAGAAAGTTTAAGAGACAGAAAGGTAAGTGTGTTCAGATTCATAAGGCAGTGGCGAGGTGAGACATGAAAAGCTTCCAGAACTTGTATCTGAACTTGTATTTTGCTGCTGTAAGTTCTAGACTATGGCTATAGTGAGAAGGAATAAAGAGAAAACCCCAGCCCACCCATCAGCTGTTCTTGTATTTCACCCGAAGGTGTAGGCCAACGACATAAAAACACCCAACCAGAAACCCCAAGACGTAACATTTTATCACATTTAATTACCACATGCTGTATGTGGACAAAATCCTGATTCTATGAAAAAAGCCACCCCACAGGGATGGTAACCGACACACGTTGCAGATTCCCATACAGGGGGAAATGAAGTTTGTTCACACCACTGTGACGCTACGGGAACCAACTGCAGAGTAAGCAGCTCCACGTTCTTAAACTGCCTTTTCCAAGGGGGAGTGTTCCTGATTAAAGCACAGCCGCCTTGCGGGTTTCATTTGAAACAGCACCTCTCAGAGGTGCAACAATTCAGAGCAATAAAATAATGCATTTGTGAACGTAGGAACCCAGTTAATACAGAAATTCATCACGCTGCCATGAAAGACAGGAAATACAGAGTTACTGCCAGAATTCGTATGTCAAGGCTCTCTCTTGCCTATCGGTCCTCTCCGCTACGCTCCAGGGGCTTTATGATGCACCCTCACCGTGACAGTAAAATGTTATTTAACCACAGTCACCAAAGCTACAAAATACAATATTGGAATACAACTGGAAAGTGACTTCTGACATAACCCATTAGACATTTTTCTTACAGACAAGCATCATTTACCTTGCGGTACTGGGTTGCTGTCCTTCCTTTATGAGCACACTGTCCAAATCGTGTCCAAAAATTGCTTCATCACAACACGGAGATCAGATTTAGAAGTTAACACTATTCTTAATCTGCCTCCTGGCCCATGGTTTTACTTTTGCCATTTTCAGATCACCTTTCCATACAGAAATAACAATCACAATAACTTCTATTTAGGCCACTGGGCTTTCAATGGCAACTGCTACCTCCAGAAAGCCTGAACCTCACTTCGTTAAAATGGAAGCGTTCACCTCACTACACCTTCTTTCGCTGTGTCAGGAGGGCAGAAAAGCAGCGCAATGCCCCACCTGCGAGCTGACCAAATCCTCTGGAGCAAGAGGGCAGCAGCCCCACGTGCACAGATGTGAGTCTACGTAGAAGAAACGCTCCCGTGAAGCATCATTCCCACCAGTACAGGGATTTTTAAAAAGTCTCAAACCAGAAGCAAAACCAAGGGAAAAAGCTTAATAAATGTAAAAACAAATGTGCAGCTTCATATAATATTGAGACAGCTCTACTTAACGTAGGGAAGCTCTTCAAGTAGAGCCACGCGAATTTAGAGCTAAAGAGATCATCAGCACAGCGTGCTGAACCGCCCCGTTTGCAAGCAAAGCAAAACCAGTGTCGGGCAGGTGTGCAAAGCCAACACCAGAGGACAGGCAGCCTGCAATCCCTGCCTCAAGGTCCTGGCACAGGAAAGCATTTTCATCTGACCCAGATGTTTATTTTTCCTTACAACTCATTTGTGAACATGTTTTCAGTTGTTTCACAAACTGCTCAATAAGACAACAGCCGCGGATCAACACTACTTCATGTTGCGCACTATTCTCCTGCAGTGGTTTGTTTTCATTTCCCCCAGAGCTTGGTCCAGTTCCTGAATCAGGTGCAGGAGGGTAGAAGGGTCGGTTTGCAACACTTGGGCAGTTTGATCTTCATTCCGATTAAGATGTAGCTTTATGGTCACAGCAGGCTTAATCTGTTGCCTCAAACTTCTGCTTGCAAGCTGCGTGAGGGAGTGCAGATGAAATGGGAACAGGGAAGCAAACAAAACCAGATCATTATCAATTTTCACATTTACAATTCACAGCAGACTTGCAGGAGGGTTTAAAAACCCTTTTCATCAACATCAACGATAATACGCAATTTATTATTTAGTTTTATCATTTAAGCAATACTAATCCACTTTAATCAATGTTTTCATATTTCTGAAAATTAGGTAATAATTAAGACCAAATGTATTTATTATATGCAATCATTTTTAAAATACCAATGGAGCTATGAATTCAATTTGCATAAAGCAGCAAATATTTTGCATCATTAGGGATCCTGTTCATCTTATAACCAGCTACCTTTGGTGCAATAACAAAAATTACATCAGTTTTAAATACAGGGAAAACTGCTGCCTCAATTGCTTTGAAGTAATATAAATTAATTTTCAGTGATGGTTTGTAATGTTTAAAAAAAAAGTAAAGCAAAACACAGAATACTGAAAACTTTTGAGAAGTTACCTGCACATCCAGTCTCCATTCAAGACTGTGGTAGCTGGGAAGCTTTGGTGCCAGCTCACCAAGAACGCTTCTGATCTCCTTCCTGTTATCAAGGTACAGCTGGAGTAATAACTTGTTCAATTCTTCTGAGAATCCCAGAACATTAATGGAATCCTGGAAGTCTATCTCAGAAATCTAGAAATAACAATTCAGGCCTTAATACAGAACTGTGGAATAATTGTTATTTGTTAAGAAACAAATAAAACTGTAAGTGAACATTACACGTGGTATGGTGCAGTTATTTTCTTCCAGCAATAAAGGAGGAGAATTCTACAGCTAGGAGAATTTTAAGGAGCTGAAAAAGCTCTCAAAACCTAACACATCAAACATCAGGAATACTGAACAGGTGGTTAGTGCAGCACACATCCCCTGCAGTAGCTGAACAACAAAATCTTCCCTCAAGTTTTTTTAGTCAGTTAGTCAGAGCTTAACCTGAAGACTAAATTATTGCATGTTCTCGCTATATGCTGTTAAAATGTTGCCAAGTTTTAGCTTCAGGCACTGAATACAAACTCCAGTCATACATGCAGATGCAGAGTTTAAGAGAACAGNGTTGGAACTTTATGATCTTTAAGGTCCCTTCCAACCCAAACCATTCTATGATTCTATGAACACGCATCATCAGACTTTTGAACCAGGCTTTCCCCATTCATCAGTGTTTTCAGAACTCTTGAGCATCTCCCTGAACTCCTTACACACAGGTGTCCTTACCATGAGCTTGGAGCTCTCGGTGAGGAGGTACGTCAGTCCTTCCACCCCACGCTGGACGGTGTCAGTGCTGATGCTGAGTTGTCCTTTGAAGAAAGCACAAAGCACCTTTCACTCCCTCATTGAGCTGCCAGAGCAACAATGCACAGAACTGCAAATTTATCCAAATCTAACTTGCAAAATATGCACAGAAAATAAAAAAGCAGACGGTTGAGGATCCTTCAAATAACATAAAGAGCTCACACAGCAGTTCAGAGTCACAGAACGGTTCGGGATGGAAGGGACCTTGGAGCCCACCCAGTCCCCCCCCCTGCCATGGGCAGGGACACCTCCCACCAGCCCAGGTTGCCCAAAGCCTCATCCAGCCTGGCCTTGAACCCCTCCATCCACAGCTCCTCGGGCCACCCTGGGCCGCGCCCGCCGCTCCCCGGCCCCACTCTCCCGAGCCCCCGCCCCGGCCCTTACTGGCAGCGGCCTCACAGGCCCGCGGCGCCGCGCCCCGCCTCAGCAGATCCACCGCCAGACGCCCCAGCTCGCTGACAGCTGAAACGAGAGGAGACGGCGCGGTCAGGCCTGGTCCCCCCACCCCCGCCCCACCGCTCCGCCCAGGGCTGGGGCACAGCCCGACCTGCCCCGCCGGCCCGCGGCAGACAGCCCAGGTGGGCCTTCTGCTCCTCCGACAGCACCAGCCGCA
Source organism: Syrrhaptes paradoxus (assembly GCA_013400615.1). Taxonomy (NCBI): domain Eukaryota; kingdom Metazoa; phylum Chordata; class Aves; order Pterocliformes; family Pteroclidae; genus Syrrhaptes; species Syrrhaptes paradoxus. The sequence goes on along the minus strand of VZTO01007984.1, from coordinate 9,519 downwards.
TCCCGCCGCCGCCCGAATGGCCGGACCGCCGCCCGAATGGCCGGACCGCCCCCGAAATGGAGGGACCGCCCCCCGGAATGGCCGGACCGCCCCCGATATGGAGGGACCGCCCCCGATATGGAGGGACCGCCCCCGAAAACTGACTGTGTAACAGAACTCCCTCCCAAGTAAGAACGAACCTATGTCCAGCATTCCAGTGAACGTGGTCTGTTTTGCTTACGGTTAGTATTCCTTGCAGTGATTGCTGCATCATTCTTTACTCTCTGTTTAGTCATTTCTGGTCTGAAGGATACTTTACGCTGACAGATCATCTTTCAATTACAGTAAGACTCATGGATTTTTGCATTTTGAAAGAGAACCAGGAACTGTGTTTTGAAAACACATAATAAATCACCTATTTTCCTGCTGTCTCCAGTTCAGCGGCAAGTAAAGCTGGATGTTCTAGAACATACTCCCTTTAAAGCTGCTGTAAATAAAACGGAGGTTCACAGAATATTCTTCCCAGGAATTCTGCTCCAAAAGGTTTCAACCTTGCCTCTCATTTTGCAGCCACAGTCAAACACAGGGATAAAGATCATTATTGTGACTGTGCCCATCCCTTCCAACCCCAACCATTCTGTGATCCTGTGATTACATCCATCAGGATTTCCCTTACATTTGTTTACCAAGGTATGTAAGGAATCTCCACAAATATCAAAGTTTGGTGGATCAGTATTAAGTTTTTGCAGGAAACTGCCACCTTCCTCTACACATATTTATGATCAAGTGACTGCAAGAATACAGATTAATTCTGTCTGCTCTTCTCTTGGCCAAGTTTGGCTTTGCCGTTAAGGACAATATGCCCTTCAGCCCTAGAAGTTCCTGACACGTGTATGTACGCTGGTAGAACCACAGATATGCGCCATCTCCTATCAGCAGATAACTGATCAATTAGCCACACGAGAATTGATGCATCAGTGTAACGGAATTTTGAGAAATACATAAGTTTTACTTTTAACAATGCTTCTATAGAACATACACAGTAAGTAATGGAAAACCTCGGTGGATTTTTTTTCTCCAGAAAATAGTTCAGAAGTGAATCCTAGATGGGACAGCTTATGTCACATTTTAAATCTTTTTCATACAAACATATCTCCATTATGTTTGGATCATTTCTTTAAACCAGAAATCACAAAACCTTTGATTTACCTCAGAGAAATGTGCATATATGCGTGTGCGTATTTTAAGAACACAGTACAGTTAGACACTCTGAAATCATAAACTCAAGGTGATTAGAAAGTAAGTTTAGAAGCAAGAGAAAGGAATACAAATCTTACACTTGAAAAACAATTATAAAAATGATGGGAGAAGAAGGTAAAAAAGAAGTAAGATGGAAGAGATAACATGCATGAGAAAAAGAGGAAAAAAAGCCCCAAACACTTATATGTACCATAAGTAAAGTACTCCAGGAACCTTGATAATTGGCTCAGAATAGCAGCTTGTTTCTTTTGTGCCATAAGAGCATCAGTAGGATAGTGCTGAGAAGTACAGGTTATATGTGGCAAAGAAAAGGAATTAAACAAAGTAAAAGACTGGAAACATCTAATGAACCAATAAGTAATATGAAGATATTATCTACCTAACTGGAATGTGCAAATCTGTAGGAGGATTTGGTCTGAAGTAGGCACGTACAATCCATCTGCAAAACTGTCATGTGTCACTGCCACAAAACTGGTGGGATCCATCCTTGTGAAGCCCTTTCCTTGGCAGTCATCCAGTCCGCTTGGGAACCCTGTGGTATGCCAGGCAGAAAGGAGATACGCTGTCTAAGCATGTAAACACCCTGTGCTAGATGACCACTTGAAAACAGCCCAAGCATGAGTTCAGAAAATTGACAAAGTTGTAGAATACTTAAAACATTCCAGGAGGGAAACAAGGTGCATGCAAAGGCTATCTCCACTCTTCTGTGTAAAGGATGTTAGCTCCCCAGCTGGCCTTGAAACAGTAACAGATGCAGCTGTTGGAGAGATCCATACCTCCTAGCAATGCTGCTGTAACCTCACAGAGAAAATGGGCGAAAAAATACAGATATTATCTCCCACTGCTGTGACGAACTTTTCCATTCATCTTCTCCTGATAGGGAAGATTGGTATCATAAGCTAGAAACTGTAATGTGTGCTTTTAAAAATCCCAGAATGTTTAAATGAGTTCCCTTCCTTTTCCTCAGTCACTAGATCTCCCGATACATTGGTACGGCTGTCACAGAAAATTACAAAGAGCCTCACAGATCCAAATGGTTGACAGAAGCTGCCAAACCAATACGTAAGGCAAAAGTCCATCTGATGTACATGTAGTCAAGTATTACAGCAAGGAGAAATTAATAAGTTAATTAAGTACTCCTGCGTTTCACATTTTGGAGGAAAAAAAATCTTTCAAAAATCACAGGTTTTTACATTCTTCCCACTGAAACAAAATTGATCTGAGAAATGTGTGTTCACTTGCTATTCACTCCCCATCTCAGTAGTTTTGAAACTTAGCAGCCAGTTTCGCAAAGGGAAAACGTTGCAAACACAATTAAGTACCTTTACCTCTTGTGAATCTGGTCAGAGGACAAAAATACACACAGCTTCTGAGTGGCTGGTCAGTCTACATATGCTTTCCCTACATATGCTTTCTGTGTGGATAGAACATCCTGTGTCTTGCCCAGAGAAAATGTTATTGTAAGCATGAAAGAAAAGAGTAATTACACGAAAACACAAATCTGCACAAAAGTGAACTTTAGAGAACGGCTGCATTATTTTTCCAATAATTATTATTTTGTTAAAGCAAAGCGCTGAAGCAATGCTGAGGGAAAAGGCCCTTCACTAGCTATTCACCAAGTATGAGACCCTGTCAGCCCCGAAGCACTCACCGGTTAACGGGGATAACGCAGCAAGTGCACCAGCTATGGGAATATTTACCTCTCCCCTACCCATCCCCCGTTTACTTTTTGTGCTTAGCGCACATTTCTGCAGTGTCTGAGTGCCCGGCGGGGTCCCGGTGGGGGCGGAGGCAGGCGTGGCGGCGTTAATGCCGGTTACCCGTAACCCACGTACCGGGCGGGCCGCCTGCTGTCTCTCCCGCTGACCGGGCGAGGGCAGACTGGGGCCGAGCCGCGCTCCGGCCGCACGCCAGGTGCTGAGGAGCCACTTCGGAGAGCCGTGACGGGAAACACGGCCCCGGCCCCGCCTTCCCCCGCGAACCTGCCGGCTGCTGACCACCGAGCGGCCGCGGGAACCCTCCGGAGAGCCGCCGCCGGTCGCTGACGGCGGGGCCGGGGCTGAGGGGCCGCAGACGGCGGGGGCCACCCCCGCCCCTCCCCCCGCGGGCGGGGCCGACTGCAGAGCTCGCCTCCTAAGCCCGCCTCGCGTGCACGCGTCGGCGGATGAGTGGCAGCCCGAGCGACCAATGGCCTGCCCCACGCCGACGCATCTTCCTCCGCGGCGGCGGGGCGGGACTTCCGCTGTGGCCGCAGAGCGGACGGAGGCGCCATGGAGGCGGCCTAGGCGCGGCCCTCGGCTTCCCGCGCCGGGCCCCGTGCCGGGCCCGCAGGTGAGGGCCGCCGGGGTGGGGGGCGCTGTCACCGGGTCCCCTCGGGTCTCTTCCCCACTGCCGGGCGCCCTGGCTTCGCGGCGGTGAGGGAGGTCCTGGGCCCGTCGCTCCATTGCGCAGCGGTTATTTGCCTCCACCCTTGGGCGGTGAGGCGGGGCCGCTCCTGCGTGCGGTCCAGGGGCCCCCACCGCGGTGTGCCGGGCCGACGGCGGCCGCGGGACCGGGCGCTTCGCGTTCCCACAGGCCGTCACTACGGGCTGCGCGGGGATCCGCCGGGAAGGGAGGGAGGGAAGAGGCTGAAGCGCTCTCCGAGTGATGAAAGCGAAACACTCGCTCTGGCACTTCCCACCTCTGCCTGCTGTGCCGTTCCTCTGAGGCTGGCTGTGCACTGAGGTACTGGTTGTGCTTGGAAGATAATGAGTAGCATGGAGTCAGGCTGGCTGGCAACCAAATTGCTGGTAAAAAATATGAAAATAAGCGGAGAGGAATAGTTCCTGCATCTTGTCTTTGTGTGCATTAGTTTTCAGTTCTGTGGACAGGTCTCGGGGATTCAGGTCAGTAGTGATACAATGACATCAAAATGCGAGAGACATTAGGGCTTTTGGGGATATGTGTGGAAATTATTGATATTAACTGTGTGACTTTTGTCCATCCTCTGCTTGTGGAATTTTGGAAGTGAGTTTCACTGATTATATATTTTGACATGGCAGCCCAAAATGCTTTCAATGTCACTGAGTTTGTGGTAGGACAGAGTTTCTGTATGTTCATATGATTTTTGTGATTGCTGTAAGCCCTATTGGGCACTAAAATGGGGTTTAGGTTTGTTTAATACAGACGTGCAAGTTACTTTTTTTTTCCCCAATGGGAGGGGAAAGAGCTGTTTTCATGAGAAAGTTGAAGCATGAGTGTAACCATGTGGACAAGGAATTGTTTTGTGTTGTCTTCTCCTGTGAAATAATGTTTTGAGTTGATGAAGATATAAACTTAAGAAAATCTGGTATTTTATGTGTACTTTGTGGAGCTTGGTTTGTGGGTAGTTGCCACAAGATATGAATATTCTTAACTGTTCTGTGTCCAAGCCAAGTAATTTCTCCATGACATCAGTCCTAAGTGTGCTTCTAAGGCTTGTTCATGTTGGCAAATAAGAATCTGGTGTTCTTGACAGGAGGCAGGAATTCTATCCAGATGAAGGTTTTCCTCTCAGGTTTTATATTCTGGTCTGGGAGTCAGTGTATTGGTATTAAAAACACGGTGTGTTTCATAACATGGTATTATTAATGTAAACACGCCACTGGTGTATTAAGAGCTAGGCAAGGCGTTCTTAGTGTCTGGTCCAGCGGAGAGCTGTCTCTGTCGTGTATTGTCAGTTCTTGTATTGAGCATGTTTAGTTTCTTGAAGTGAGAAGGGACATTTTGTTCTCTTCCTTTGAAAGTGTAATCAGAAATGTATTTTCTATTGTACCTGCCACAGTACTACTCCTGCCTTATCTTTGTTGGCAATGCCTTGTCTGATGTATTCCAAATCAGTATGTGTACTTTGTGGTTGTCTTGCTGCTCAGAGATATGCTGTGATACAGCACACACCGCATTTTCCCCTCCTTGGTTCTGACCAAGTGAGCCTGTTCAGTCCTGTGATGGAGCGATGTAGCTCCCCAGGTTTCGTTTGTTTTGTGAGTTCTAGAATGCAGACTGGGAAGAAAAAAAATTGACTCTCGAATGCCCAAAGTTACTTAGGAGAGTTTTGTCTATAGACACTGGAAAATCAGGCATAAAGTGCTGAAGGTTAATGCAGAGTCAAGTTAAACTTCTTTTGTGTGGTTTACAGTATAGTCTTTAATTACATACACCTGTATTTCTGTGTGCTTTAAACTGCCTCATTCAATTAAGAGTACGGCCTACAAATGAGCAGTGGAATTTCAGGAATTGTAAGGCTTTTGTGCTTGATTTGAGGCAATAGTTTTTGGGCCTAGAAGAATCTGTATGTATGTAACTGTTTGACAGAGAAGACTGCCCTGTACATGCACATTGTTTGCAGACAACTTCAATTCTGTTGCTTTCTCACCTTGCTTAATAGTATTTTAATGCTTTCTCTGTGTTGTAAGGTATGTGCTGCCTTTGCTGTATTGGTTAAAATAGTGTGATGGCTTCAAGTATATTGTTCCTTCTGTCATAGTAAAAATTATTGTATTTTTTGAACAATTGTTCTTTATCCTTCCAGTTTCACGAACATCCTCTTTGTTAGGGCAGGCTGATGAGAGAAGCTGGTAAATCTTAATTTAGAAATAAAAATTCATGAATTTCATAACTCATTATAGCTTCCTGTGACTGTAACTTCTGTTCTGCTAACCAGCTGAAAGTTTCACAAAGCATCATATGTCTGAATGACCAAGTCAGAATAGTTAGAACTGTTTTTGAAAGTCAGCTGTTCTTTCCTCCCCTTAGTAATAATTAATTTTAATTATCTTCATGTTAGTGTCAGATTAAATCAAATCTAACTCTCCAATATTTGCTTTAATTAATGTTGGGGAGCTCAGAGTATGGGACAATGCTTTATGCTTAGAAAAACCCACAAAAGGATAGCACGGGAAGACAGGAGTTCTTAGGTCTTTCTTGATTCTGAAAGAGAAGGTAGTAGTCTCGGCTGTGATTTCTTGGTTAAGTCAAGAAAGTGACAGTTTTTCAGAATGAAATAACTACAGTCAAATTAAAGCAAATCCACATGGAACCATTGAAATTAGAAGCTCCAATGTGGAGGTTTTCAGCAATCGTACAAATAATTTGAATGACCTAGATGAGTTTACTTGTTTGTGAAGTACTTTTAATTCATTCAATAAAATAAGTTAGAGGAGATGCATTTGCTCTGATAAGAATATTAAGCACACCCCGTCTACTAATAAAACTTGTCCCCGAGTCATTTTAAATATCATAGCAATATTGGATTCAGTGTATTTGCTGTTGTCTTGTGTGACCACTATTTTAGTTTTCTGTCATTTCAAGTAATTTCTTACTGTGAGGTAGAAGAATTGCTGGAGAGTCTCACTCACCCATCTGTGGACCCAGCAGTTCTTTTAAATCCAGCAGTGAAAGTGGTTAGGCTTTGTGCTGAGTGTAGCACTTGGTTTAGTTGTTGCTTGTTTTGTACTCTCAAGTAGGAGGTGTACTGGATCACGGATTTTGTTGGATGTGTGGGAATTTTGAATGTCGATATTTTAGCTTGATCACATTTAGGTGTTCAGTTTTTATAAGTAGTAAGATATGTTGTATTTCTGTGTTCTTAAGAGGTTGCCTGCACGTAGCCCTGTTCTAGCCAAGCCTGAGAGGAATCTGCAGTTCCTCTGTAGACAGCTGATCATTGCGTGCTTCAAGAGTGGGTTGTGGCTGCAGCAAAGGTACAGGAAGGAATGTCACTTGTCAGTGGAGAACAGAGGTCCTGATCTGGGGTGTTCAGTTGTGGTTTTGCAGTGAAAGCTGTTCAGAAGTGAGTTCCGGGGGGATTCTTCTTGGCTGCTGCTCATGAGCAGTTCTGAGGAGGCTCTGCTGGTGCCAGAAGTTTCCTGGGAGTGAGTGGTGAGCAGGCTGTACACGCCTCTGACTGTGTCCAAATCAGTCATAAAGGGCTGTGTGGGAGGCTGTTAGGGTAATTCTCCATTAGGGTTCCTTGCTCTAAATAGTTTTTGTTTTTCTTTGAAGAGCACCTTCTTAACAACAAAAAGGTGTTTGTTTAAGCGCTACAGTGTGTTACCTCACTCAGTAGTTGTGTTTGGAATAAACTGTGAGAGAGTTCTTTGGTTCTTTAAGACCACGTCAAAGTTCTGTTCATGAAACTGTGTTTTGTTTGGGTTTTGGGTTGGGTTTCTTTTTGGGGGGATGCTCTCAATGACTTCATCACTCAAATAAGGAAGGCATTCAGCCTCTTAATTTGTGTTTCTGATACCTTTTTTAATCTTTTTGTGTAGTGAAGGAAAAATATCAAAATGTTTGTTTTGCTTCCTCCTAACCCCTCTTCTCACTGTTTTTTGTTTTGTTTTGCTTTGGTTAATAGCAAATCAGCAGTTTTGAATTACAGTTTCTGTTAGGAAACATGCTCCTCTATTTCCAGACACAAGCTGTTGCTTTTTGCTGCTGGTTTTGATGAAAATTTATTAACAAAGCAGAATTAACTTCCTTTGAATGTCATGAGCTTGTGAAATGCATGCAAGAATACTTTACAGAGTACTTTATTCTTTTTTTAAAGGTTTCAAAAATGCACACACTTTCCGAGAGACTAAATCTGCTGTCCAGGCCATGAGTCACACTTTGCATTTGTGACTTTCACTGGAGTTGATGGAAGTAGTTTGTGTTTGTTACCTGTTGGTATCAACGCTGTTTTTGCAAGTTGATACTTAAATGCTTTTTAGCAGAGTTGTTCCAGGTATGTGAGGGATTTTGCTGATGTGGATTTCTGCTAGAAGGGAAGATTAAACTTAGAGTGTTTAAGGATGATTAATGTCACTTGCGTGTTCATTCCTGTATTCTGCTTGCGTTGCTACATGTTGCTTAAAGCTTTTTGAAGTGCTACTGTTACAATTTCTGTGTTTATACATGTATTCCCATGGAGGTTACATGCTCTTAGCAGAAGGGACTTCTATCTCTGAAATGATCTTGTGAATTAGAGATTACTTATTTCTCAAAAGTAAATGTAGAATAACATTTTGCACACTTCTTTAAGAGGTAACCTTTAGCTGACCAATAGAGCCCAGTAAAGTGATAGCAGAAAATATTTGCTATATGCCTTGACTTTTTTCTTTTTTTGTTGCAGGTATTAAGTAAAATATGCTGTTGTCAATAGGAATGCTGATGTTGTCTGCTACTCAGATATACACTATTTTGACTGTTCAGTTATTTGCTTTCCTGAATCTTCTACCTGTGGAGGCAGATATTTTAGCGGTAAGTATATCTTTCTACACAGATTAAATCTCTATAAAATTGAATCTTCTTTTACTAGTCTATTAATGAATCAGTTAGTACAGGGAATGTTATGGAAGGTTACTAGGAATGGAATTGCCTTAACAGTTTAGTTCAAGGAAAAAATAAATTGCACGTTTTCAAATGAGCTTACGGATGTGTGCCCAGATACCATGTCAGTGAAAGCACTTAATTCCCTTAGTCATTTAAAAAGTTCCAGTCTGACCAGATATCCTAGAGCATGTTATAACCCTGTTAAAAGAATTATGTGGTTATTTGGTTTAGACAGCCATTTAAGTTTTGGTGATGGATGCCATTTTGTAGGGTAACTGTATGTAAATAAATAAAGCAAAATAAATTATACCAGCCATAGAAGATTGTGTACCCTGGAGGCCGTGTCAGTGAAGTTTTTGTATATGTTACACCTATATAGCTATTTTTTTAAATAGCTGATAATCTTTGCTATCATTAAGAACAATATTTTTGGATGTGTAGAATTTTAAATGATCAGGCTAATAAGCAGTATAATGAACATAGAGTCAGTGGTAATCAGTGTTGCTGCAGTATTTATTATTTATTTATTACCAATTTTGTATGTTGTGTGGTTTTATGGAGGAAGTTTTTAAGTGTCTTTGTGGGATAGAGCTTAAGCCACTGAAATGATTAAAGCTATGTACTGTAGTCTCTATATTCTTTGCTAGTTACGGTGATACCCAGGAGAGCTGTCAATATCATTTAATTTAGGAGAACAGAGTGAAAAATGCTTGAAACTAAGTGTAAACATAAAAATGCTTAAAAGTTTGTGGTAGTGTGGGGTTGATGAATACTGAACTATGTTATTTGGATCTTTTGGTTGTTACTATTCTATTATTAATTTTTATAGATAAAAAATTTAAGAAACAATGCAGATAAACAATTGCTGTGTTATAGAACTGACATCACCATTCTGTTGTGAAATCTTAAACTGCTTTTTACCATAAACCTGATTTCTCTCCCTTCCTCTCT